>WELB01000154.1:291911-306961 GCA_009602725.1 Spirogloea muscicola | reverse complement strand
CTTCCCGGCAGCTAGTCTGTCGGATCTGAGGCTCCTCACTCGTACTTATTGAGTGATCCATCCTCCCCCTGTTTTACCATTGCATCCTCAGGCCCCTTTGTAGCTGCTCACCGCTCTTAGGCCCCTCTGAACCTTTGTGAATTCTTTTTGGGCTGGCTTTTCGCAGCCCTTGCCCCCATTGGGAGTGCCACTTCTTCTTTTGGGTCTTGTGTCCTGCTACCGTATGCCCTTGTCTATGTCTCTACAGCGGTCCCAGGCGATTGCTTTGCATCGCCGGGCTGGTCGCGCCCTTGCAGCAGCCTCTGGTTTGCGCAGCGGGGTTGCTCGTCCTCCCCTCAGCTCATCTGACTTCCTACTGCTGACTCGGGGGTATTGAGGGCGCCCTGTCTGCCTAGCCTTTGGCTCCGTCATGAACACCTGTATGCATCTGGCTGGCAGTTTACAGCCGATTTTTTAATATCAGCAGCCGCTTTCCCCCTTGCTCTGCTCCCCGGCTGCCGAGCTTGTCGGACCACCCCGCCGCAGCTGGCCAGCAGGCAGCGCCCGGCAGCCGCGCCGCCACTCTCGTAGTCTCAGCAGCCGCAAGCTCCTCCGGGCGCTGCCTGTCGCGCATTCTCTGCAGAAGCGGCAGTCATTCCGCACTGCGGCGGCCGCCTCGCCGCCTGCCGCGCCCCGTCCGTGGGCCACCAGATGCCGAGGCGAGCGGCGCGCCGCGGCGGCCAGCCCTCGGAGCGGGCCCTGCGGACGAGCGAGCCGAGTGAGGCCACGGCCGCCGAGCTCCCCGGAGCGATTGTGCTCGCAGCTCATGCCGGCAATCCGCCGCTGGGGGCGTCAGCTCGGCTCGCTGGCAGGCCTGCAACGGCAGCTGGCGGCAGCGGCGCCCGCGCTCCCAGCGTTGCGGCGCACCCTGCAACGACGCAGCCCCGCTTCAACGGTCGCGAGAAGGCGGACCTTCTACTGACGGTGAAGGACGCCTGCAGCGGCCGCGCCATCGAGCTTCACCTCCACAAGGCCGTTGTGTGCCCGTAGAGCCCCTTCCTCGAGGCGCGGTGCTCCGCGGCGTGGGCCGGCAGCGGCGGCGTGACGACGATGGAGCTGGTGGCGGCGAGCGGCGCCAAAGCGTACGTTGCAGTCATCAAGGCCATGTACAACAAGATGGCGCTGGCAACGCCGCTACAGTGCTTCACCAGCGCATTTGGCTTCCTGTTGGCGTCAGCCGAACTCCTGTTCCAGGACGGCGTCAACCTCGCGGCCGAGTATTTGACCGTCATTCAATGGACAGCAGCAGAGGAGGCAACCATCAAGGCGTTTGCCAGGTCCATCCCACTGGATGATGGCCGCCTGAACAAGCTCCTTGCGCGCCGCGCCAGCAATAGGGACCCTCTCACAGGTTGTGAGGCGGTGCGGGCCGTCACGCGCGCGCTGGTGGAGGCCGCGCTCAGCCGCGTTGCACTGAGCCCCCGGCATGAAGCGGCGACGGTCATAGCTGCGGAGGCGCCGCTCATGGCCATGCTCAAGAATATCGCCGCCACGGGCGACGAGGCCCTCTGCCGCGGCGTGGAGTACGCGGTCTTCGACGTCGTGCGCAGCGAGGCCAGCACGCTTGCTGCGCAGGCCATGTTTTTCCCGGGGCTGCTCTTCAAGTATGGCTGGCTGCTCGCGCAGGTTCACGACCTGGGATTCAGGCCGACGCTTGCCGCGCTGCTCGCGACGCAGGAGTGGCTGGCCAACTCGATCAGGAGTCAGGCCGACGACGAGACGGGTGGCACATTCAATGGCATTTTGCGGAGCTGCCTCCGCGGCCTTGCAACAGGGCGCTTGGCCGTTGAGGACCGCGAGCGGCTCTCTTTCCTCCTCATCTGGGTGCCCACCTTGGTCTTTCTCAGCAGCCGCTGCTGCACAGCTGGCCTGGATGAGGTCTACGCCGACGCGTGCAAGGTCGTCTGTACTTTCTGCGTCAGGGAGCAGGCTGTCGCTATCATCGATCTTGTAGAGAGGGTGCAGAAGCGGGGCACTGAGGACCGGTGGCATCATTACTGCGGACTGGAGACACTGCTGCTCAGATTCAACAATGCCGACCAAGACGACAGGCAGCCAGAGGTGAATGATTGGACCTCTGCTCAGAGTGAGCTGATCATGTGTTGTGCGGATGTCTGACCATTTCATCCAGCATCTGGCCATCTGCCATTGCCATGCACATTGAGCACTCGTCAGGCTTGCCTGACCAGCTCTGCACCATGCTCCAGAATGACATTGCCCACTTGTGGACTCATCATATATTTTCTTATCGTTCTTAATTCTGACAACTTGCCTTCGTTCCTGAAAATCACCAGTAGCGGCTCCAGAGGGCTGCCAGTGTAAGCTGCAGGCCACGTGCGAGGGCTAGCGTGTGGCATATGCGAACTTAGCAAGGAGACTGTATAAGAGGAAGACACCTTGATGCACCTGACGCCTCTCTGGTGTAGCTGAAGAGCCCAATTCCCAGTGTGCCTATTGGATGTGTGTGGACAGGACAAGAAGAAAGCTGAGCAACCAGCCTGTCCTAGGAGCCTGTCCTTCTTGGCAATGTCTGAACCACAGGACAAAATGAGTCAGAGGCCTCAGTAGGACACTTCGGATGTCATATAGCGGTGCGACACTGGCCTGGTTTTGGTGAGAAAGCTGACAAGGCGAATGGCCCCGCAACACAAATGGAAGGGCGTGGGACTCGAACAGTGAGGATTAAGGCATGCCTCTACTTGGGGCCCCGAACCTATTATTCTTCATCCGTGATTCTTTTATTCAAATATAAATGAAGTGTTATGTATTCACGATCAATTCTTATAGACTTGACCATGCAGCCGGCGCAGCGACATGCACAGTGCATGCGCCCTTACTCAAATTTGAACAAGGACTAGGCGTTCCTGGGGCTAGCCCTCACATCTGCAACTCACAACGGCAGCTTCATCAGCGAGTACAGCTGCCTGTGCTCGAGGCAGCAGGGCTCGGCTGGCCGTGCCGGATGATCTGGCCTGAGGCTGGCCTTGCGTCAGCAATCCTGCGGCAGCTGGGGTCACCGGCGCTGCGGCCCTTGACCTGGCTTGATTGCCTCACCATAGAAAGGCGCGCCCGTTGTGTTCGAAATGAAAAACGAAATGAAAGAGACGCGTCCAGGACAGGGCGGTGGCTGGGAGAGGCCAGCCCTAAGAGAAAGACGAACAAATCTCGAAGGGGCCAGGGACTACGCTAAAATGAAACAGGGAATCAAGTAGCTACGAAACCCTCAGTAACCCCTACTACAGCAGCCGAGCTCGGAGAAACTAGTCTCTGGAATAAAGGTGACCTTGTCAATTCTTGTCAGGCTGATTTTTCACAGCCCTCGTCCCTTTTGGAGGTCTGGCTTTCGTGCATCACTTAGCGACCTCTACGTGCTGACTAGTGGTTACTGAGCGGATCAGCTTAGCAGCAGGTGATGTACATGTGTCAATGTGCTTGCTTTTGTACTTGGCCACTGAGGCCCTCCATCGCGTAAAACAAACTCCATCTCCTTTGGAAGAGTTTTTAGGGTCACTTCTTCTTAGGGAGGTCACACTGAGCCTCACAAAGTCCTGGTTATGGGGCATGTAGCTGTCACAGGAAGAGGCGGCCTCGCCCTCTGGAGGTGGCAATAGAGTCCTTTCCCTCGAAAGGACGCAGCTTGCGGCATGGAGAAATTCGAAAATGCTGTAGCTGAACGAAGCTCGCTGGTGGAGCCGACGCCGCGGCAGGCGGCAGACGGTGTCTGGCAGCCCCGCTGCCGAGCGCGGGCGCTGCAGTGACACTCCTGCGCGCGCGGGGTATCAGCGTCCACATTCAGTGTCCACATTGAGCAGGGGATGAGCAGCCCAGCAAGCAATAATCAGGCAAGCACGTCTCGCGAGCAGGCCGCCTGCAGCTGTACCGACCTGCTCAGTAGCCGCGGGTCAGCACATAGGGGCCGCTAACGGATGCCTGATAGCGGACGACAGATCACAAGTTCCAGATAACGGCCCCTATGTGAACAAGAACAAGAACAAAACATGCTGATGTCAAGTCCGCCATAAGCACAACCTTGGTTTGAGGGTATCCTAGCTTGGCAAGGCCCAAAACAAGGTGTGGAAAGGAGGACACAGGACGCCGTAAGTGTCAACTGCGGCTGGTCGGAGATGCTCACACCAGGGGTAGTCGAACCAGGGCTGCAACTTCTTCAAGTCTGTACTGTCACGTACATGGCCACCAGTGTAGATCGAGGCAGCGCCTTCGTACTCCTCCATGACAGTCACGTCAGCTATTGCACCGTGGTTCCTCCACCAGATTGTACACTTACAACGTTCAGAGCGCAACCCTGGGCAACGGTGGCAATGAGCATGATGCCCTTAACCTCCACAGTCATATGGTGATTGGCTTCTCGCGTCACCCCGCCAGGGCATCTTGGAGAATACTGTGAATGCCTGACAAAGATATGGTGGAGATGAGGCGGTGTTGGATGGTGCAGGTTGCATACTCGCTGAGCCACCTTGACGTTGCCGGAGTCGAGAAGCTCCTGACGTCTCCTCTTCTCCCACTTGTACGTGGTCGGAATTTGTCATATACCTCATATGATGACGATGAGGCGGGGTGCACCTGACCGTTCTGTGGAGGCCGGCAGGAGTGCAGAACGGCCTCTTTTCTAATGTTATCGGCCATCTTCATTCCAACATCTCCGCTGCAATGGCTATGCTCGTGAAGTAAATTGCATCTTCCACTCGTCCAAAAACCTATTGTTTGCGGGGAAGCGATAGGACAACTTCTTTCCCGGTAGTTGACTTCAACGTCAACAGTCCTCGCTTAAGCTCCTCGAACAGTCTGCCACTGGGGCCAAGACGGGCACTTGCTTGAAGGTCTCATTCCCCTTTGCTGAGCTTTCCCTGACAGCTTGTCGATGATGGCCATCGTTGCGACATCCTAGTCGTGTCGGCAACCGAAGACGTCCTTAACCATACAAAGAGTGGCCCCCAGTCAAGCATACTTACGTCCTAGGCTCGTGTCGTCGTAATTGCGGCCTAGAACAACAAAGCGGCTGCTGGTATTAAAAGAGCGGCTGTGAAAGCCAGCCAGATGCATACAGGTATTTATGACGGAGCCACAGGCTAGGCAGCCAGGGCGCACTTAGTACCCCCGTGTCAGCAGTAGGAAGTCAGATGAGCAAGGGGAGGAAGAGCAACCCCGCTGCGCAAGAAGCAAGAAGAAGAAACAGCTCTTCTACTTCATAGCAATGGCTGTGAGAGGCCAGCCCAAAGGAATGGACAAGGTCTGAAAGGGCCGGGTGGCATAAGAAGCAGGACATCGTTCTTCAAGACGTCAGCAAAAGGCGCTCTATAACCTCTAGTCAGCAAGTACAAAAAGCATAATCAGAGGGCGGAAAAGCGTCGCCCTGACGGACCCCGGACCTAGAGAAAGAAAAGAGACGTTTTTAGTAGAGGGCGGTGGCTGTCAGAAAAAGAAGAAGAAGTGGCTCTCCCAATGAAAGGACTTTGCTCACGCACAAAGGGTAGGGCCTGGGAAAGGCCAGCCCAAAAAGAGAAAAGCGCTTCCAGACTGACAGCATTGGCTGTGAAATGCCAGCCTCAAAGAAACAGCGCTTCCAATTCAAGGCAATGGCTGGGAGAGGCCAGCCGAAAGGATGGACAAGGTCTGTAACGGTCAAAGGAAAAGCGAGGCCATATTGACTGGTGGCTGTGAGAGGCCAGTCTAAAGGCATGGACAGCCTAAAGCCTTTACCACTCATTCAAATCTCATTCAGGAAATACGGTATCGAGGTGAAGACGAAGAAGTCTTCCAACACAAGTGATGGAGGGCCTGCGTGGTCAAGTACAAAGGCAAGCATATTGACAGATGTACATCACCTGCTGCTAAGCTGACCCCGCTAAGGAACCATGAGTCAGCGCACAGAGGTCGCTGATTGATGCCCGAATATCGGCACTGCAATTAACAAGCCCTGTGCCACCGGCTAAGGCTCGACCGGCTTCCTGGTGATAAGCAAGACCTGTTGTAACCCGTGTTCATTCTCTTGGACTGGCCTCTCGCAGCAACTGCTGTCAATCTGGGAGAGCTGTTTCCGTTGTCTTAATGCATGAGCCTGAGCTGGCTGCAAACAGGCTGACACACGACGTGGCAAGACCTTATAAAATAGGCCGGCAAGCCCATGTCAGATAGAAGCCTATACTCACTGTTGTCCTTAGGCGAGAAATCGCTAAGGGAGAAGCCTTGGCTGACTTCGAGTTAGCTAATTAGCTCTAGGCGGCGGCAGCTTTTTCATCGTTGGCTTTGGATATTGTCCATTCTTTTTGGGCTGGCTTTGCCAGCCGCTCTTCTCCAAGAGCGAGCACTTCCTTCTAGGCGGCGGCAGCCGTGGAGTAGTTTCCCATCCACCTCCCTTCCAGATTAGATAGGGGCGGTAAGTGGTTCCGCGAAGGCGGTAACCACCTGCATCACGTGCTTGGTGGGGCGGCGTCTAACCGCGTTCACCGCCATAAGCAGCTCTGTCAGACACTTGGGGCGGTGCCCTCCCGGATTCCCCGACACCCACATTAACGAAGGGCACCAGCCGAGTCCCCTGCGCGGGCTCTTATTTCTGAACACTGGCCCAAGCCCTGCCTCTCTGCCCTGCCTCACTTCTCTGGCCACACCTGGTGCCACTGACTGGATCACCTCTCCCCCCGTCGCCAACGCCTTCAGCATCAGCTCCGAGGCCTTTCGGACATCGCTTCAAGTCTTCCTCGGCCTCCCACTTAATTGCCTGATTGGGGTGCGCCAGTGCGAGTGCGGCTTCCGTGCAGAGGGTGCTGTGCTCGCTACTCACATGCTGAGATGCCCCACTGGACCAGAAGTGGTGGGCATTCACAACCTCCTTCGCGATGCCCTGGCGGGCTTGATGCGCGACGCCGGCTACCGTGCGGTCGTGGAAGTCAACAATATCATGCCTATCACCACGGACGCCCAGGGACGTCATCATCGCCGCACACTTGACATTGTGGGCGTGCAACCTGGTGGAGGACCACGGGCCCTGGTCGACGTTGTTGTTACGGAGGCATATAAAGGCCCAGCATCAACACACATTGCTGGGCACGCAGTGGGCGGAGCAGAGCAAAGAAAACTGCGGCATTACTCCGATTACCCCCAATGCGATCAACTCCTGCCAGCTGCAATCGACATCTTTGGCTGTCTGGGTCCTCGCTTCCACACTCTGCTTCAAAACATTGCCAATCTAGGCTACACTCGACGCGCAGATGTGTTTCCGGCTGAGATGGGCTTGCCAGCTGCATATCTGTCGCTCTTGCGACGTCGAGTTTCGGCCTGTTTGCAGCGTGCTCAGGCTAGTGCCTTGCACCAGAAAGCTGGGCGAGCTCTAGTAGGTGGCAGAAGGGCTCCGTTCCTGGCATCTAGTATTCATGCATCGAGTAGTGACCTTTATGTTTTGACCCGTGGTTATTGAGCGGGTCAATCTGCTGTAGGTTATGTAGATGTTTAGATGTGCTTGCCTTTGTACCTGGCCATTTGGCCTACATTTCTTTCTAATACACGATCTCTTTTCTGCCCGCTCAACGCTCCATCTCCTCTCACCTCTCAGTGGGCTCTGCCCAGCCGCTGGCACGCCGTTTAGCCTTCGACAAACTTCCGCTGCAGACGGTAGCCCGCAATGGCTGCCGTTGACCATTCTGTCCATTCTGGGCTACACTCACGTCGTGCACGTCATCACGTGCGCGGGGACAGTCGAGGCCAGGCGGCCGCGGGGTCGCATTCCCACCAGGTGGTGGCGGCGGAGCTTGCGCACACTAAATAAGGGATGGGCAAAGCAGCATTTGGTGCTGCGATCGGGCCGGCTGAGATTCGCCCGGGCCACGGGGGCCGGGCGGCCAGTCATGGGGCGGGGCTCGGCCCACGGGGTAGTACGGGCTGGGCATTGGCCACCGCCAAAAGGCGGCACAAAGCGGCCGCGGGGCCCACGTGGGGAGGGGCCCGCCAAGGAAGCGCCCTCCGCGCCCGTGGGCCGGGCCACGGGGCCGGCGGGCTCTCGTCATCCCCGGCGGGAGCTGCGGCTGGCCAGCCTGGTTGGAAATGGGAAAAACAGCATCATCGGTGCGCATGAGATGGATGGACCCTTCTTCTTCGTGAGCTGGGGGAAGGGAAAGAAGAAAGTGCCCATTGAGGATAGGGGCTGGAAAAGCCAGCCCAAAAAAGAATGAACAGAGTACGAGAAGGAAGCGCTAAGAAAAACAAGCACAAAGAAACAAAGAAAGGGAGATAGACGCTCTAGTAGACGGCGATGCCTGTGATTGGGTAGCCCACTAGTGAATGATCGTGAGGTGAAAATGAGCCGGCAATTCGTGGAGACGGCGAGGGTGAAAAGGGAGGCCGATGCAATCCCATCCAGGACACTCTTTTTTAGAGTGTGGCCCTTTTGGCCGAGGGTAGAGGAGAGCTCCTCCAGCGGGGCGAGGGCCGCGGAATGGCCGGCAGGCGAGAGCGGGCCAGTACCAGATTGAAAGAAAGCGCGGCCAGATGGACTGGTGGCTGGGAAAGGCCAGCCCAAAGGGATGGACAAGGGCCGGATTGGAGTGTGTTTTGAGTGATGGAGGGGCCTGAGTGGCCAAGTACCGAAGGGGAAGCACGTTGACAGGCTGAAGGGGACGCAGAGCACACCCCGGCCCGCTGCGCCGAGTGGCAGGGCGCCCCGCCGCCGCCGCGGCGCCGCGCCTCCCGCCGCCGCGCGGCCGTCGGGGCCCTGACGCCGTGCCTCGCTTCCTTTGCCTGGCGCGCTGCTCCCCGCGAGACGGAAACCGCCTCCCAGGGCCTTCCACCATGGCCTACGGGACGGGGATTGGCGCCTTGGAGACCGAGCCGGCCGCCGAGCCGGCCGACAGGGTCAAGGACCCCGGCGAGATCCGCCTCAACGAGCTCGGCTACAAGCAGGAGCTCCGGCGGGAGCTGGTACATCATGCGCACACCCTCCCTCCTGCCTGTCCTCTTCATCTGTCTCTCCTTTCGCCGAGACAAAGGCAGCAGACACTGTGCAAACCAGCTGAACCGCCATTAACCGGAACGTGTCACAAACCAAAGCAGATGAGGATAGCCCACTTGCATCACTGCTCGTGACTTCCAACCATGACTCTCATGACCTCTCAACTCCCCGGGCTTCAGCGAGTACTCGAGGCCCTGACAGCCTGTTGGCTCCATTTGCAGAACTTCATTGAGATCCTGGCTGTCTCTATTTCGGTAATGAACCCGTACATCACTGTCATTCCCTTCTACGCCATTGCCATCAGCTACGGTGGCCCTCAGAATGTCATGTGGCCGTGGTGGCCAGTCGCAGCGTGCTCCATCTGCGTCGGCTTGTGTCTCTCCGAGATCTGCTCGTCATTCCCTGTAAGGCTCATGCTCTGGTTGCCGTGCAGTGCAATAGTACTCCTGACACGCCTGAGGGAGGCACAAGAGGGTAGTCAAGCAGCTAAAATGTGTGCATCTACTGAATGTAACAAGGCTGCACGTACTGCAACTCTTTGAGCTCCTCCTTCTGCAACAAGAATGTCCTCAGAAGCAGCCTGCAAATGGCTGACAGCAGACACCTTGACATTACGACTAGTTCTTCTTGAGTGCAGACTACGGGCTCCTTGTATTTCTGGGCTGCTTCTATGGCTCCGCATAAGTGGAAGCCACTTGTCTCCTGGGTTACGGCTTGGTTTGAAGTCATTGCACTTACCGTTGGAAGTGCTTCGGTAGCATTCCCTGGTACTCATATCACCCAAGCTAGCCCCCAATACTTCTGGCATTCCAGCAGCCTTGAACCTAAGCTTCCACACAATCTGCATTGTCCATGACATCTTATGATTCGTTAAAATCTGCTAAAGGCGTTATGTTGTCTCACAGAGGTGGCCTCTTCTTGCGGGCCTCCCTGACTTCTCCTTAGAGCAACGCAGATAGGGGAGCATTGACAGCTTGACACGACAGCTGACTGTATTGCTGCTGTCCTGTAGCAACCCAGATCATTCAGCAGATCATCCTCCTAACAACTGGCACCAACAAGAATGGAGGTTACTTCGCTCCAAAGTGGCTATTCTTCCTCATATTCATGTCGCTGGAGATCCAGTGGGCTGCCTTGAACACTCTGTCCATCAAGATGGTGTCACTTTTCACCACTTTCTTTGTGTACTTTAACATTGTCTACACCGCTGCACTGGTAAATGTCAACTCTACCCCTGAAAGAGGAGTCTCTTGTCGCAACTTTCTCTTGCGCTGCTTTCAGCGCAAGCATGTAATTGTCTCCTGGAGCACGTGAAATTGCTTGTGCAGCATCTAAAAGGCTTCAAATGCTCAGTCTCGCAGCACAGATTGGTCATAAAAGTCAGTCAAGGAGAGCTCTTCCACAGGTTATTATGCTGCCATTGGTGGCTCGCACCACTCAAAAAGCTTCATATGTCTACTTTCACTATGAGGACTCAGCCATTGTAACAGGTTGTCTATCATCCTCTTTGCAATATTGCATCATCTGACAGCCATCTCTTCAAAAGACTGCCCATAATGGCAGATTCTGGCCCCTTTGAAGAAGAATGATTTATTGACACAGAGCTGCATCGAGCAGTATGGGGTCGCTTCAGACAATAGCAGCTGCTGTAGGCTTCATGCACTTACAGGGATTCGTGCGACTTCCTTCAGGAAAACCATGTGTACCTTATGCCTGCTATGTGGTTTTCAATGCAGGTGTCTCCAACACCGGCATCAATTTCCTCTTTGCTATGCTTCTTCCCCAATTCTGTTTCTTTGGCTATGACTCCTCTGCACATGTCACAGAGGAGACTAAGAACGCTGCATCAGCAGGCCCCAAAGCCATCATGACATCCATCTTTGTGGAACTTGTTCTTGGCTATGCCCTCCTGAATGCCTTCACTTTCAGCATTCAGGTAGCTCCTCTTACTGTGAGTTGATGCCCAGTTGATTGCTTTACTTTACCTACTCAAAGCATCCGACCGAGACAATACAGTCACCTTCGGAGAATGGAGGCCGTAGATACTAGTGCTGTGGATGTAGTTGTGATACAAGGTCAGCCAAAGGAGTGGTGTTTCCTGAAGCATCTCTGTCCTCTCAAACCTGTGACATACAAACCAATGTGAATTTTGTTGCCTTAAATAGGGTTACTGGGCGGACCTTTTTGACCCCACCAACGAGACTCGAGGCCTCTACCCTCCAGCACAAATCCTCTATGATGCCTTCCATGGCCGTTATGGATCTGGAGCAGGGGCCTACGTCTTTCTCATTCTCATGGTCATCCCATTCTATGCATCAGGTGTCCATGCTCATAGCATCCTTCTATTACATTGAGTCGCTTATTCAACAGCCACAAGACAAGATTAGGTTGGCAGTGAAGATGCCTAGAAAGTCCATCTTCTCCCACTGAGTCATACTCAACAGCTTCTCATCACGATTTCCTTCTAGAGTCAAGGCTCTTGCATACCTTCACTTCTGTAAGGCCTTAACAATCTCCATGGCTCATGGTGTCAGGTGTTGGAGGAGTTTTGGCTGCTGCAAGAGCCCTTTATGCTACATCACGTGATGGGGCCATGCCTGCTTCCTGGTTGTGGAGAAAGCTCAACAAGGCACAAGTTCCTGTATATGCAGCATGGCTAGTGGCATTAATCTGCACGCTTATTTGTCTGCCTAATTTTGGGTACTCCACAGTCTTCTCATTCTCAGTTCTCTTGCATTGCACGTTATCAGGAAATAGGTGTCTGCTAGGAGGTAGCTGTCTGGCTTGGGTCCTTTTAGCATTCCCGTCGATGCCTTCACCAAGGTCCATGCTTTGTGGATTGGAGAATATGCACATGCTTCACAGACAGAAAGTTGCATCGGGAAGTTGCAGACAGGGAGAGGAGTGTAGCTAGCAAACAGCGAGCAATCAGTTGAGCAATCTGACATTCATTGTACTTCATTGTGCTTCATGAGCAGTACGACAGTAGCGTTCAACGCAATTGTCAGTGTGGCTACAATTGCATGGGTGGGGACATATGGCGTGCCCATCTTCTTCCGACTCATCCTTCCCAACGAAGACTTCAAGAGGGGTCCATTTCATCTGGGTGCCTTCAGCAAGCCGCTGTGCTTCATCTCACTCTGCTACATTGTCTATACTTGTGGCATCTTCATGGTTCCGCTCACGTATCCTGTTACATGGAACAACTACAACTATGGCCCGATCGGTGAGCTGTCAGTTGCTTGCTTTTCTACAGCTTGCCAAGCTGCTGGATAAGCTGCCCTCACATGTTGAAGCAGGGGGCTGAATCAAGCACAGTGTGCATGAAAATATGGCATCTCTCGGCATAGAGTGCCTGCCAATGCATGCATGCCAAGCATTTGTCTGTCCCCAACTTGCAGAATTTACTCCTTCGTTTCAAGTATCCCCTTAAGGTTCATGAAGGGCCTCCCTCATTGACACTTGGCTTGCCTGCAGCCTCTGGCCTCGTCCTTGCGGGCTCGCTGCTTTGGTTTGCGCTTGATGCACGCAAATGGTTCCATGGCCCTGTGCGCAACATCGACATGTCAATGTCCAAGGGCAACAATTTCCAACCTGTCAAGCAAGTCATGGCATGAGGGACTGCACATCTATGCGGGCCTCTCCATGTGCTGTCAACCAGCATCTTGTGACAGTTTCCCTGTATTATTGTACCATATTTACTGGGCCAGTTGCAGGCTTGGTCACCTGCAAGAGGAAGGTGGGGAACTGGAAGGCTGCCATTGACGGAGAGGACGTACATTACCCTGCATCTCATTACACACATAAAGTACCCTACATTTCCGATACACACATACATTGTCTAGGACCCATAACATAGATCGTTCAAAGGTATCTTGTAAGCTAGTTGACCAACTAGTTAGGAATATGCTCTCAACAGGAACTGAGCATCTCGTGTATTGAAACCGGCTTAAGCTAGGTGCCACAGTGATACGCAGTCTGACAGAATCACTGCAATTACCTTATAGTGTGCATCAGTCACTCTTAGGCAATCCTACTCATAGATCAGAAGCAGCCATAGTCACGTCACAACCATTCTTGCTCCAGACTGTCCTGCAACTATTGCCTTGAGGCTGGCAGTGACAGTCACCTGGAGCGTCAGAGAGGACTTGCAAAGCTGTGCTACCACAGCTCTGCAACTTATACATTGTTACACAGATAATTATACTGTACAGATCCTGCTGTGCTGCAAACTATAATTAAGTGTTGCTGCTGCCTGTGATTTACAAGGCCCTCCCGTCTGCAAGCGGGTCTAGTGACGTCATCTATGCACATGCAAGCAATGACCGTGAAGACCTCAGATACTCCAGCCGGTCCTTCACCCAAGCTGGGGCAATTGCAATCAAGCAGCACATGACAAGCCGCAGAATATGGTTGAGGATGTGTCTAACAATCACAAGAATTAAGCTCCATCAACATAATGGGGAGTTTAAATTGGTTGCCATTGTGCACAGGCCTAAGGATTTCACAAGTAATTGTTGCCTGTAACGTGGTGCCAACACGCGACTTGAAAGTGCACAAGCATGTCCAGCAGTGCAACAGTCCAGCATGCTGCAAGGATGCTGCAGTAGTCCTTGCAAGCTGTGCATTTCAGACGAGCTGCACAGCTCATTTTGACACTTTCCAATCTGGTTGGGTTCCTCTGCAACCGGGAGTTCATCCTGTATAAAGGTGAGCTATCCTCTACAATATATTGACAGGACAAAATAGTACAGTGGCCAATTCGGCCTAAAAGATCACCTTCGGGACTCTTCGTCTTCATGTTCGTCACTGTCATTTGCTGTCTATGTTGCTTCAGCAAGGCTTTCCTCGTCAACCTCAAAGGCCTTCCGAGCTTTCTTCAGCTCCTCATTCATTGCCAGGAGCTCCTTCACCCTGGCAAATTTCCTTGAGTCCTGCCACAGATGCAATTGCCGATGATCAACACAACTACTCACCTAGTCTGAAGAACTTGATCCCCCTCGGAAGCAACAGCATCTGCTAAGATATACCTGGAGGGACCTCGGCAATGCATGGCATGGTGGTCAAGGAGACTCCATGACTCTACAAGCTCACATTTCTGTCCAGCTTTCAATCCCTGTTCATTTGTCAGGAGATGCAAAAGGCCAGCATTACCTTCCGTATGAGGAACAGAATGTCCTCGGTGGCCATTTTGCCACGCCTTGAGCCTAGTTCCTGTGCCTTGTGAATCTGCGATTGAAGAGCTTGCGAAGTGGCAATAAGTAAGGCGAGCAGTAGGCAGACATTGTACAATCATGCAAAGATAATGCAGTGTCTTGACTTGGATGTGTCCATCATAAGCTGGCGCCAGCAAGTGAGAGAAGGTGCGGAGAGCTCTGCATGTACCATCTCGGTGATGTACTCCACCAGTATATCTTCCACCAGCTCCACGGTCTCCGGTGCAGGCTGCATCAGGACGGACATGGTAGGAGCATGCTGCGCATCAAAGTCCACTCGCCTGAGATACACTGCTTGCCTGCGCTGCAACTCACTTGGCCCCAGTCTTGCCCACAAAGACAAGTTGGGCACCCAATGAAGCAGTCGCAGTTGCTTTGCAACTGCAAGCTCGAGCTCCATTCACAAGTCCTTCTACTCGTCAAGACGTCTACGACAGAGTGCTCGTGGAATGTCATCGTAGAAGGCGCGTGTCGCTGCCTCGCACGCACATCAGGGTCGTCGCCAAAGCCGTACATCATCAGCCTCACTGCGCCAGCCATGTGAGCAGTGGCAGGGAGGTCAGGCAGGAGCAGCGAGGCTGGGGTGGAACTGCCAAGCTCCCGTTCGCTAATTTGGCGCAAAATCAACGGTGCAAGGCCTTTGAGAACCACGGTTGCGCTCACGGCAGAGCTCTGGGACCTCGGGCAGGCGGCGAGCGGAGCCAGCAGAGCGGCCGTGACTCACGGTCCTTGGCGAAGAGGCCGCGCTTGCGCTTGAGGGCGCCCTCGTCGCCGCCGGCCGCTCCTCCCGCCGCGGCCGCCGGGGCCTTGCCGCGGCCGCGGGCAGCCGCAGCCTC
>WELB01000154.1:268502-291314 GCA_009602725.1 Spirogloea muscicola | reverse complement strand
CGCGGGCTCGGGGCCCGGCGCTGGCAGGGCCGCGCCCGCCCACGCCGCCATGGCGTCCGCCGTGCCGTCGACGCCGCATCCGGCTGACGCGCCTGTCGACGACGACCCCCTCTCACACGCACCACCAGGCGGCAGCGGCGGCGGCGGCGGCGGCGGCGCGGGCCTGGAAGGCGCCGCCATGCGGGACGCCGAGCCGGAGCCTCCGCGCGAGGAAGCCCTCGCCGAACCCCTCGCCGCCGCCGGCGAGGCTCCGAGCCCGCCGGCTGGAGCGGCAGCCGGCGGCGCGGGTGGCCCTGCAGCTGCCGCGTCATCGACCCTGCCCGGGAGCCGCCTCAGCGGCGTCAGCAACGAGGAGTTCTACGACGCTGCCGACAACTCGCTTGACGGTATGTCTCAGGCCTCACATGCTGGTGGCGGTTTGGCAGCCAAGCCTCCCAGTCCATCTTACCCATCATCAGCGAGCCACTGGACCCCTTTCAGTGGGCTCTGGGGTGTGCTCGCCTCCATCAAGCGGCTCCCACTGCTTGGCCGTGCATGCAGAGTACTCCAGTGACGATGACAGCATGCGGTCTGGCGCGAGGACACAGCCATGGCGTGACAGAAGCGGCAGCGCCAGCGGCCGTCGGACCGAGTCGCAGCAACGGGCACCCGGGAAAGAGCCCCTTGATAGGACGTCGTCGGAGCTGAGCGACTCTACGAGGACGCCCGTCGGCGCGGGAACGCGCCATGCTCAGGCTGGCCCCGCAGAGCCGGTCAGCTCCGCTGTGTACGAGGAAGGATCTGGGAGAAGTACTGGTGCTGTGGAGAGCGTCATAGCAGCTGATGCAGATGCGAGCGCGGCCGGCGTTAGTTTCTGGCCAGCAGGTACGAGCTTGGAGCAGCAGCAGGGCAGGGGTGCGAGAGGGGGGACAGCAATTCCGGGAACCGGCAGTGGTGAGGACTTGGCAGCAATGCTAGCCAAGAAGGAGCGTGAGATCGCACGCCTCAAGGACAAGCTGCAGTACATTGAGCGGATGAACGATGAGATGTCGCAGCGAAATCAAGGTCGGTTGTAGCCCAAGACCGGTCACTGCCTGTGTTCTGCAAGTCCTAGGTGCGGATTTCAGCTAGAGCTGTGCTCAACATGCTCGTAAGAAGGATCTCAATCAGCAGCAGGGACGGCAGCCTCACTAATGCAACTAGCTTAGATGGTTTAGCCGCTTGCTTTTAAGTTGCTCAGGGTTCAAGTTAGCAGCAGTCTCAAGGACCGTACTCGACTTGTGCAACTTACAGAGCTGGCGCGAGCGCGTCGCTGGCAGCGACAGCTACGGTCAAAGCTCTTCAACTACCTGTTTGGAGCAGCGCTAATTGCTGGAGTAACAGGCGCGGGAGCTTTTGCCATCAGAACGTGGGCACCTGAAGCCGTTAATTGGTGGAAGGATGCTGGTGCAGAGCCGGAAAGTGCCACTCAGACAGACCATGCCTCAAATGTTAGAATTAGAGAGCAGGACTAGACTTCAGTGACAAGTTGCGTCCTGAGGATGCACATTTGACAAACTAGGAGCAGCACCTATTGATTCTCTTTACATCAGCTTGTTTTCACCTTGCCATTCATTGACAGTAGCTTAGTGTGGGCACAATGAGTCATTTGTGTCTGGTGAGGGATGCCTGGCTGAAGCTCTGTTGTCAATGAGAAAGCAACAAGTTGAGCTGATGTCATCGTTCACTACCTTGTCCACCTATGCCAATTTGCCTATAAGACTCTCTAGACATTATTAAAAACACCTCCCACACACTCTGCAGTTGTTCCCCAGCCCAAAGCCTCAACTCGTTCTCACGGTGCCCAGGCACTGCTGAGCCTCCGCCAGCTGCTATTGAACAATCTGCGTTGCGGTACTTCTTGTCTTCGTGTTCCTTCATAGACAAGTATCATGTTCTGGATTGCTGCAGGGCTGCTTTGATCAAGTGAGTGCAACTTTGGCTCCATCCGAATGTATGACGCTCCAGGGCCATGCAGTCAATCAGCGTGCAGTCGATGCTCAAAATGGGGTTGCTGTCTGAGGGGTGCACATGCTTGCGCGCAGGACCTAGTGGTGGACAAGGCTCACTTTTCCAAAACTCCTTGTTGTCAGCACGGACACCTGAACCTGCGTGCTGGCATTGACAAGCGATGAATGACGTGCTAGACTTGTTTAGGCACAGTCGTTGCTGTGCATGCCACAGAAGCTAGGTTGTTTGAGCGTGGCAGGAGAGAGAATGCCGAAGTAAAAGTGGATGTGCTGCCAACAAAAAACGTCATGTGCTGCGAACTCGGGGACTCAGCGTCTTGGACCACTGCCGCAGGAGCTGCTCAATGTCCCCGTTCATGCGCGTGCCGCGCCCTCCCCAGACCAACGTGTGGCCTACGTCATGCAGCGAGCCGCCCTCCACCTCATGCACCACCTCGAAGCCCAGCCGTCGGTAGTACCTCACCAGCTGTCGAATATCGGAGCAAGGGGTCCCACATTGCCATGTCAGACAGGCCTTCAAGTACATGGCCAAGGCCTTCCATAGCGAGCAGTCCTAAAAGGCGCAGCTGCTGTTGTGGAATGCAAGGCAGCTCACTGAATGTCTGCATGCATCCAAATGTGATTGGTGGGGCCAGTGGGGGCGAGTGCCAGGAGGCCTGACCTTGGCGTGGTATTCATCAGTGTCGTGGATGGCGAGCAGCTCAGCGGTGCGACAGCCGCGCTCGCGGCCATGGCACAGCGCCAGGCCGCCCATGAGGGCCGCGATACCCAGCAAGCGCCTGGCGCTGGACGACGAGTAGGACCGCGTCATGCGCAGGCTGTCGAGGTGCAGCAGCCAGCCGCGCGTCCAGAGCCGCACTACGCCGCGGGCCTCGCCCAGCACGGCGCCGCCGGGCACAGCCTCAGCAGCCGTGATCGCGAAGAAGGGCCCCACGGTGCGCAGGCCGAGGCTCACGCCGCGCTCCAGAGCCGCCGCGGCGACGTCGGCCACCGTGGGCAGCCGCAACTGTGCCGGCCCTGCCACTGCGGCGGACTCGTCGGCCACACAAGACTCGGCCTGTGGTTGCAGCCCGAGCGCCTCGACAGCAGCCCCACTCCTTGTGGTTCGCCGACGATGGAGGGGGTGAGCCAGCGCGCCAGCTCCATAGCCGAAGCAACTCGCCGGCGACGGTCGCCATGGGGGCCGGCTAGCTCCGCTGCCGCAGCAGCCGCCAGCCTCCGTGGCGAACAAGCCCCGGCCTGTGGCCATGGTGAGCCCAACCAGCGGCAGTGGCGGCAGCAGCCGCAGGGCCATGGCCGTCCGGCGAAGTGGCCGCCCTCTCGTTCCCTCTCCGCCACGGCACGGCGGCGGCGATCCCGCCGCAGCACCCGGCGGCTAGCACGCACAGACGGCAGCAAATACGAAGCCCGATCGTCGTGATCACAACACGCAGCACGGTCACCAACTCCAGACCCAAAGAGTGGACAGCTCGACTTTGGTCTGCGCGGAGCCAGAAGACTGTGGCTGCTAGAACAGGTTATGCTGCCCTGGCATCGTGAAGAAGAGGCTGCCAGTAGTGGGCGGTGGCTGTGAGAGGATGGTAACGTGGGTCCTCGAGGGACGTGGCCTCCTGGCCAACAATCTAGGCCCACGACGCAGCCTGGCCGGCTTCCCCCCCTGGCCGCCGTGCCGTGGCGACTGCCCCTGGATGAGCGCTGCGCCGCCGCCACCGCCGCCGCCGCCGCCGCCGCCGTGCTCGCGGGCCANGCGGCGGCGGCGGCGTGGCCTCTGGCAGCGGCGCACCGGCAGTGACGGCGGCGGCCCGGCGAGGGCTCTCTGCGGCGGCGGCCTTCGCTGTGCGAGAGCGAGTCCCGGGGGCCATGGCGATCGAGGGCCAGGCGGCGGGGCTGGCGCCGCTGCCCCCTGAGGACCTAGTCCCAGGTACGTCACGGAGCTGACCCGCCCATGGCTTCGAGCTGCCATTCTGACAGCTCGAGGCTGGCGCTGGCGACGGCGCCCAGAGGTGCAGCTGTGATTGCCATGTGCCACTTGTGAGATGGTCGCCATATTTGTGCTGCTTTCTTGATGGCAGGTGCTGGTGACGAGCCATTGTCGGTGGCGGCAGTGCCGGCCGCGGCGGCTGCGCTGGGGGGCCACGAGGACCGCTACAGCGGGATCATCGTCGACCCTGCCACGCTGCCGGCCGACGCGGCGCTCTTCCCGGGCCAGCTCGCCGCGGCGCTGGCCATCTGGGCCTCCCAGGTGCCCCTATTGCCACGCACAGACTGTGCATCTAAGTACTGTTGTCGGATGGCGAGAAGCTCGAAGCCCAGAATCCTGCTTCAAGTCTGGGGTGTGTGTGCGTGGTGTACGACTTGGGTCCATGTTCAATTCACTACGAAGCCAGTCCCTGCCCTGGTTGACGATCGCCGCTTGGCATCCGCGCCGGTCGGTGTGCGCAGGGCAAGAGGGGCATCTGGCTCAAGCTGCCGATCCAGAGGGCCAACCTCATCCTGCCCGCCGTGGAGGTATGGCTCCGCTCTTGAGCGAGCGGCGTTGACATCTGTGTTACTCTGCCTGGCTGTCGCACCCAAGTGGGTTTCGAGGAAGGTGTTCACCGCTACAGGGTCGTCGCTGATGCTGGGCGGGCTCTGTGGCAGGCAGGCTTCATCTTCCATCATGCTGAGGCCGACTACGTGATGTTGACGCGCTGGCTGCCGCCATCTCCATCCACGCTGCCCCCCAATGCGTCCCACCAAATAGGCATTGGCGCTTTCGTCATGAACGATGCCAAAGAGGTGCCCATTGTGCTGAATGCTGCTCATCTTAGTGCGCCAGCATCCAGCACATATTTGTTTTTCTTAAGCTGGATGCATTGCTGATGGTCTGTGAACAGATGGGCTTACCCACTTGCTGCCTGACAAAGCCGATCTTCAGGCCTCCCAACCCTTGAATTTTCAGAACTTGCCAGCAACGAGGTGACCCTAAGCTCCTAGCCCTTTACCATGGCATAGCAGGTGCTTGCAGTCCAGGAGCGCAATGGACCTCTCCGAGGCTCTGGTGTCTGGAAGATGCCGACAGGTCTAGTCAACCAGGTGCAGCTGCTGTGCTCTGCTATGCCTCTCAATAATCTGCTGTGCCTGGGTTGAAGTATTGTTTGCTTTGCAACAAACTTAAGCAATTTATGATTGAAGATTTCATTCTTAACAAGTGGACAGGTGACTTTCTCCTTCTTAGTTTTAGCCTTGACTTACGGGAACCGTTTGCCTTTGCAGAGTTGCCAATGATTTTCCTCACAAAGCTGAGGAAAAGTGAGTCATTTGAGCAGAATGATATAATGTATTCTCCAACTTGTGCAGGATGAGGACATAAGTGCAGCAGCGATAAGGGAGGTCAAGGAGGAGACTGGAGTGAGAGCGCTGTCCCCCCCCTTCTTCCACCTTTGCCAGGGCATGCAGAAGTTGTGGACGTTGTCTGCCTCTGGTTTTCACGCCAAGAGCAAGACCAGATGCGAATGTTGATATAGGTCTTCTTCAAGGGACTCCACTTTTCACAGAGGGTATGTACGATTGATCAGTGCTGACACACAGGCATCTCACCGCAGATCGACGCTGAATTTCTGGAGTTGACCTGCTTCAGGTTTTTTCATTGCCTCTTCTCCTCATGTGCTCATACTTGCAGCTGGTTGCCCCATCAATGATAATACAAACTGGGTGTGTGCAGTCCCCCCTCACCTCCTTTTCATTGCACTTACAGGCAATCGCATCAGGTAGCCTTTGGGAAGTCCGACCTATTCTTTGTTTGCATCCTGCGCCCTCTATCAAGCGAGATCACCAAGCAGGAGTCTGAGATTGAAGACTCGAAGGTAAGTAGTGGTGGCTATGTACCTCCATGCGGAACAGTGACTATCTTTTATTTTGTACGTCATTTTCTCAAGTACTGCGTGCGACAAAGCCTTAAGCTGCAATCAGCTCCTGCTCTCCTTCTGCTTCCTAGCAAGATGACTTGCGCTCCTGTATGGCAGTGGATGCCTCTGGCAGAGTTCGCAGCTCAACCTCTCTACCAAAGAAGTGAGATGCTGAAGAAGATGCTGGATCTGTGCACCGCAACTGCCGAAGGCATGTACAAGGGGTTTGTTGTGGACAAGGTGGAGTCGGGCTTTAGCAGGGTACCTCAAGCCATGTACTGGGGCCGATACCCCTGGTCAAGAGTTTGACTGCTGTGGAATCATCTAGCACCACTTGCAGCTGTGCATGTAGCAGGAATCTGTCAACTTTCTGTCTATCAATTCCTCTTTGCATTAGCATTGTGCAAAGCGCCTGGTGCTTCTGTCAGAGTAGAAGCAGCACATAGCAGATTTTTTGCTAGATTAATGATCGCACGCGCTGCTGTATGGTCTCTGCAGTGACCTCATAAAGATCAGAGTAACAGCCTTCATCACAGCTCAACTCTCTTGTACACAGTGACTAGCGACTGACAGTGGCACATTGCCAGCATTCTTTGTAGCTTGTCCAACGATACGGAATCAATCGCTTGTGTGGAAACCATGTCCAAATTGTACAGAATTAAGGAGAAGCAACTTAAAGCAGTAATTAGCACTGACTAGAGGTTCAAACGATGTCATCACACTTCTGAAATGTCAAGTTTGAGCATGCGTAGCTGGAGATCCAAATTGTCGTTCAAAGAGTGCCCTGAGCTTCTTGGGCTTCTGGTACCCACCGTGCTCAGCCTCCACAGACGGCCAGTATGCCATGGATGAGTCATTCGGCGACCGTGGAACTATGTGAATGTGCAAGTGACTTGGAATTGAAGCCCCTGAATGAGGCCCTATGTTGATGCCAACACTGTAGCTGTCAGCTCCAGTAGCCTCAATTGCCACCTGCAAGGTCAATCACGTGGCAAGCATGGGCACTTAGATAGACACACTGCAATGCTGAGGTTCTAGGGGAGTGGCCAGCTCCAGGACAGCTATGTTGGCTTGTACTGCCAAGATGCACAATACTGTGTCTAGCCAATCCGCAGCCCCGCATGGAATGCAAAGATGTGTTGTTTGATATGTGCAGCCCATTACCTGCCCAGCTTCCGAGACCAATGCAAAGAGGCCAAGAACTTCCTCATCAGAGCACAGCTCCAAATTTGCGACATGGCGATTGGGGATGACCATCACGTGGCCAAACTTGTAAGGCTTCACGCTGAAAAGCACCCTTCCATGCTCGTTCGACCTCAGAGCGTCGTGTTCGCGGCACAGGGGGCACTGGTCTTGTGTCGGGTGCGTGTCAGCAAAGTCGGGTTCAAAGACTAGCTGCTGTCCCGCTGCTTGGCCTAGGCCGCCGCTCGGCATTGTGCCGATATCATCACTCGACTTCCGGAGGCCTTCCAATCTTGCCATTTCGGCTGAGAAAGCTGGCCTTTAGCATCAAGAACGAAAAGCTTGTCAAGTCACTAGTCAGCTTACATAAGCAAGCTTCGATCTAAGCCTGTCTCTGCAGAGTGCATTGTGCAGTCTGGAAGTCAACATTGCAACAAGCAGGTCGAGACAGCGGAAAGACCGTCATGGGGACCCTCACCTTGCCGGACGGGCATATCCTTGAGGTGGAGAATGGATGCGCGAGTCGACCACCACATGAAGTTTGTGTCGTCGGGGTTGCGGGGCACGACGTGTACGTGCAAGTGACCGAGGCCCTCCAGCCCCAGATGGTCGCAGCCATGAGGCCCAAAATTGAAGCCCATGTTGCAGCTAGCCTGCGCCCCCGACAGGCCCCGGTAAGCATGCTGGGCTGCCTGCTTTATGGGCTGTCTTACGGTCGCTGCGACCCCTACCAAGCGAGCCATGCAGCGAGGCCCTGGGGATATGCAGCACTGACACAGGAGTATCGGCAGCCTTGGCAGCTCTGTGGCAGACACGCACAACACCAACGCGAGAAGCTGCATCCTTCACGATCCTGGGCTTTGCATGGCAAGCCGTGGACCCAAGGACGTGTGTTTGAGGCGGACGAGGACGCACATGAGCAGCCTGCGCGCGGAGTCACACCTTGGGCCCGATGTTGGCCGTCGGCCAGGAGCTGGCGGTGTACCAAGCGGCGTAGCTCGCGCGGGCGGCCAGGCAGACTGCTCTGTTGCCAAGCGACCGGCGTAAGCTCGCAATGCACGACCTCGCGCTCCCGGACGACAGCCGACGGCCAGTAGTTCAGACCCAGGATCTCATCACATTCACTGAGTTCCGGTAGCGAGCCGCTGGACTGGCGCTGTCGTCGTCAAGCCGTCGCAGGCGTCGTCGACAATGTTGGGGCAGATGGCGAGCAGGGCGCATCGATGGTGGATTTTGTGCTGAGGCAAATAGCTCAATGGCAGGTACAAGCGCTGCACCTGACGAGGTCCAGGAGCTCGTCCGGGCGCAGGTCGCCGACGGCCGCGGCGTGGCGGCGCGGCGCCACCATGACGTGCCCGACCTTGGCCGCGGCGCCGCGTGANCCGCCGCAACGACCAGCAGGACGGCTAGGGGGAGGAGCGGCGGGCAGGGCCGCGGGCCGCGGCGCCGGTCGCGGCGCGGGTCGCGGGGAGGGCTTCCCCCGAGTGCCGCCATAGCTCGCTTGCCAGCAGCGCTTCTTCTGTGGGCCCCTTCTCGTACTCTGTTGATTCTTTCCGGGCTGGCTGTTCCAGCCCCTAGCCTCAATGGGCTAGCCCTTTCTTTCTTCTGGCTTCTCACAGCCCTCATCATCGGGAGAGCGTTGTGAGCCACTTGCTTCTCACTGCCTTTTCCATATATAAATTTCTGGCCCCGTCGAACTGTATTCGTTTCTACATCTGCGCTGGGCATCTCGTCCAAGGTCAGGCAGAAAAGACGTGTGTATTAAGAGATGGGGAGGCCATGTGTGGCCAAGTACAAAGGCAAGCACATTGACAAATGTACGTCACCTGCTGCTAAGCTGACCCGCTCAGTCACCACGAGTCAGCACATAGAGGTCGCTAAGTGATGCTCGAATAGCGGACGGCAATCAACAAGCTCTTGAACTACCAGCCAAGGCTCGACCAGCTTCTGATGCAACGCATGAGCCTGAGCTCGCTGCAGACAAGCTGACACTCGGCGTCGCAAAACTGACAGATAGGCTGCCGGCATACCTATGTGGGCTGGAAGCATATCCTCGCGTCGTGCATATCCCAGACTCGCTATGTTTTCAAGTAGGGTATGGAAGCGAGGACCCAAGCAGCCGAAAGTGTCGATTGCAGCCGGGAGAAGGTGGTCGCTGCGGGGGTAGTCAGAGTAGTGTCGGAGCTTTCTCCACTCAGCACCTCCCACTGCGTGGCCAGCAATGTGTGTGGAAGCGGAACTCTTGTATGCCTCGGTCACCATCACATCCACCAAGGCTCGTGGGCCTCCGCCAGGTTGTACACCCACAATGTCCAGGGTGCGACGGTGATGGCGACCCTGGGAATCCATGGTGATGGGCATCACATTGCTTACTTCCACAATGGCGCGGTAGCCGGCATCGCGCATCAAGCCCGCCAGGGCTTCTCGTAGGAGGTTGTGGACGCCCACCCCCTCAGGGCCTGTGGGACACCGCAGCATGTGGGTGGCTAGGTCTCCGCCCTCCGCACGGAAGCCACACTCACACTGAGTTACTCCAATCAGGCAGGTCGGGGGCAGGCCCAGGAACAGCTGGAGAAGCGTCCGGAATGCTTCAGGGCTGATTTTGAAAGCGTTGTGGATTGCGTGTGTGGTGAGCCAATCCGTTGCCCCAGGCGTTGCGAGCAATATGAGACGTGCCAGACTCCTTGGATTGGTCTTGATATCCAGCATCGTCCTCAACGCCTTGCGACGCTCGTCCTCAACTGCAGCAACGAGTATGGCCTGTGCCGCTTTGTCTGGTGCTTGAGCGAGCGCTGAGAAGGGGGTGAGGAGGGGTTGTAGGGAGGGGAGGGAGCAGAGTTTTGACTCCAGGATGCTCCTCAATTGCAATTGGAATGCCAAGGAGCCTTCCTCCACCTCGGCTGCAGGGCCGGCCAGGCAAGGGAAGCGCAAGGGAAGAAAGGAGGCAACCTGGTGCCAGCAACCGAGAGAGGCTGCCTGCGCCGTCTGTTCAAGTGACCCGCAGCCCAGGCCGCCCATTCGTGTGGGAAGGGATGCCTGCAGGGAGGATGAAGGTGAGGGGAAGGATGGGTGTTGCATCAGGGAAGCCAGGGTTTGCAGGAGGAAGGTGTCGAACTCCTTGTACAGCTCACCCACCATGTCCATTGGGGCGACTGTTCGCTGCAAGTAGCCAGCTCGTTGACCAATGCAGCGAGTAAGGATGGCCAGCGCCAGCTGCGGATCTCCGAGGAGAGGAAGGGAGGGGAGGGGGGCAAGGTGTTGCTGCAGAGGTTCACGTAAGTCCTCCGCAAAGTGGGATGGAGTGCCAAGGGGAACTTTGAGATCAGCCAGCCCATTGGCAGGGGTCTGGCAGCCTGGTGGGAGCTGGAGGTTGGTGGGGAGACCGTGTGGTGACCATGCCACGTTCTTGGCGTGGCAAACCTGCAGGCCCATTGTGCTCAGTTCGTATATGAGCAAGGGATAAGCCGCCATGACTGCTGACGGTGGGCCGACGATATGTGTGTCGTCGGCGTAGGAGGGGAAGAGGAGGTTGGGGTGCAGGCTCTGGGTGCGCCGTAGTGCCCGGGAATGTGCCAAGGCGAAAAGTATGGGGCTGAGGGGATCTCCCTAGCGTGTGCCAGTTGTGGACCATAAGGTCGTCCAAGACTCCTCCGAACGCCACAGCAGCCGCCCTGGCCGGCCATAGGCCATGAGGAAGTATGGAATCAAGGACGGGAAGTGATCACGCAGCTCCTCCATGATGGCGCTGCGCACCACAATGTTGAATGCATTGGCTATTTCCAGTCCAAGGACCATGTGTGATGGTTTGACATCCAGTGCTGCTCGGATCCCGTGGACGAGGGCCTTTGCCCCGCAGGACATGCCAGCACCAAACTGGTGGGGTGAAAAATGGGTGGACAGCTGGGACTTGAGCTCGCCGCACAAAGCCTTGGTCACCAGCCGCATGATGACTTCGGTCATGGCGATGGGCCTCACACCACCTGACGGCTTGGCCAGAGCCAGCAGGTGGCTGGAGTTGAGAGCATCGGCGATGCGCGGGGGAATGGTGGCTCTGGTGATGTGCCGGCAGGTGGAGAGGAGTAGCGCTTCCTCCCGGGGCGGCGGCGTGGTTATCAGCACTCCCAATCTACGCTGCGCTCACCATGCCCCACTCGGTCTTCAGGACAACGGTCCACCGGCTCCTTGGCCTCCTTCTTCCATGCCTCGTCGGTGTCGCGTAGTGCGAATGCGGAGCCCGCCACGCCGACACTGCGGAGCTGGCTGCACACATGCTCCGCTGTGCGCACGGAGGTGAGCGGACCGGCTCCCACGACCTCCTGCAGGATGCCATGCATGGCGTGTTCCTGGAGGCGGGCTACACCGGCATGCTCCACTGTGCGCACGGAGGTGAGAGGACCGGCTCCCACGACCTCCTGCAGAACGCCATTCATGGCGTGTTCCTGGAGGCGGGCTACACCGGCTCGCTCGCGCAGGCTTCCGCATGCGGCTCTCCGTCTCTTTCCAGCGCTCCCTGGCTCACGCAGTCCACTCGCGAGCAGGCTGCGCTATAGCTCCTGCCTCTGGGTCTCGACGGAGTGCCTCTTTCCCAGCTGCGAGTTACTCGGACTTGCTGTTGCTCACTTGTGGGTACTGAGCTTCCATCTGCGGTCGTGTAGTGTCTAGCTGTGTGGGTTTTCTTTTCGGCAGCCTTTGGCTCTTTGGACCTTGTCCACTCTTTCTGGGCTGGCTTTCCCAGCCCCTACCCTCTGAGGGCGAGCAATTCTCTAGACAGCGGAACGGCAGTTGAACGCTGCCACAGCGCCACAAGAAGAATGCCGCTTCTAAGAGATCTAGATGCCTAGATGCCTAGCTCTAGATGCCTAGCTGTGTATTTCCCACTTAAGAGAGGGCGGTGGCTGTGAATAACAAGAAATAGTGAGAGGCCAGCCAAGAGGAAAGAATGCCACAGCGAGCCTCCACCGTGGTACTCTTGCGCTCCTTACCGCCACTGCGATCAGCTCATGCCCAGCCACCAGTCAATCTGGCCGCGCTTTCTTCGATCAGCTCATGCCAGCTGCAGTCGACATATTTGGCTGTATAGGTCCTCGATTCCACACTCTCCTTAAGAACATTGCCAATCTAGGCTATGCACGACGCGCAGATGTGCTTCCGGCTGAGATGGGCTTGCCAGCTGCATCTCTGTTGTCCTTGCACCATCGAGTGTTGGCCTGTTTGCAGCGCTGTTCTGCGTGCTCAGGCTCATACTTTGCACCAGAAAGCGGGGCGAGCTCCACTTTGGTGGCAGAAGGGCTTGATATTTGCCATCTGGTTTTCAGGCATCAATCAGCGACCTTAATGTGTTGACCCGTGGTTGCTGAGCCCGTCAATGTGCAGTGATTAATGTATGTCATCAGCTGTGCTTGCTGTTGTACTTGACCCCTTTGGCGTTCCATTATTACACTACACGCAATTTTTGCGGGCAGGCCATATTCTATTTGCTACTTCTGGATCTCGTCGAAGTGCCTATTTTCCAGCTGCAAACTTCTCCAACGTGCGGCTGCTGACTCGGGTTATCTATCAGCCCCTTCAGCCCCTTCAGGACTCTCTGCTTTGCTTGGAATGAGCATTAATAACCACAACACTACCAAGGACTGCATCAGAAGCAAACGCACGACCTAATAACTTGTATCCCGATCTTTGTCAAGAAAATTTCTCACTCCAGTCCGCTGCTGATTGGTATTGCGGATGTGCTGGAAGCTGGACTCTTACTTCTGAGTAAGATGGAAGTAACGAATCAACGAATAAAGAATAATATGACAAGGCTGACGAGGTTGGACACATTGAACAATTGGCAATCACGTAGACCTGAACGAGATCACTCTTTTTCCTGGAAAAATTGGTGCAGCAAGCGGGGGACGTCACCAAAGCTTCTCGTGCAGCATATTAAACGCTTTCTTATCCAGCCAGGAAGCTTGGTAAGAGGTCCACCTTGGATACTGAGATTGTAGCGTGTATCCAGCAGCATGATGGCTGCATAATCTCCAATGTGGCGAATAGCGCGACCTGTATACAGAGGTTCATCCAGCAGTGGAGGCACATAAGACAACGGCGCTCTACTTGTACCAAGTCATCAAGGTTGTCGCTATGTTGTCCCTGTTGTTGACCAGCCAAACGATAGATTAAATCGACCTAAGTTGCACAAGTGGCACTTACCAATTGACTGATTGACTGCCTTCATGCAAAGATTTTCATAGTATGCTTGCCCTCGTTGTCCGCACCTCCGAAGGATGTTCACCTCGGCAGCCTGCAATTGCAAGCAATTTCTCTTGCGCTATCACTGACAGGAGACCTTCACTGTGAGCTTTGACAATGCTTGACAACTTAATGTGCAGGTCAAGTAAAGGACAAACAGTCTGGAAAGGAAGACAGTACCTCCTTTGCAGAGTTGTGAGCATTCCCTGTGGTCGCTCGTTGATCTAAGTAGTGCATCCGCTCAAGGAGTTCCGGATCTGAGGGGCTTGGATAGGGAAGACCAACCATGACCACGCATCTGCCCATGCCATCGCTGAAGTTGATACCTTCGGACATCTTGCCTCCAACAACACATAGTAGCAGAGCACCGCCTCTTCCCCTTCCTCTCTGCTGTCTTGGACTCCCAGGACGTCCTTGATTTAACCTCTCGTCTCCGATGGGTGCACTACCTACCCCCTCCAGGCATACCCCCTCCTTGCAAGAGGCGGCATCCAGTGAGCTTAGCTGTCCACTTTGTCGATGTTGGAGTGTATTTATGCAATCACGATACTGCTGGAGCACTTTGTCCACATCAGTGGAGCAACGTGGTTCTCGAAAGACCGTTTTCTTATCCTCAATCCTTTTCATCAGGCCGGAAGCATGCCATGTATCATGCACTTCGCTTTCGTAGGCGAAGGAAGGAAAAAAGCACACAACTCCATCAGGAACTAGTGTACATATGTTGCACATTATCCGACCCAGCTCCTCAGTCTGTCCATTCAAATTATGGCCTTCAATATAAGAAGGGCTAGTGAGCTTCCTACAAAATTTAGTGATGCAAGCAGAGCACATTGAAGTTGGCACCGCAAGGACTTGCATATCAACTCATGTGACGGTCGAGGAAAGTCAGACAGGAAGCATCAGTCTCAGCTCACAGCCTGCTGCATAAGAAGACTCCTCATTAAAGTCACAAGAATCAGAGTACTCGAGCTACAAAGCCTTACAGCACTCTGCAAGTGCAACAAGTGCTGCATGAACAAAGACAACGAAGAGCATACCATAGTCTGAGAAGAGCGCGACTTGAAGCCGAAGTTCAACTCCTTTCCAGTGGGACCCTTGGAAATAGCCAATGGAAGGATGTTACTTGCAGGGACAATATGACCACATGAATAGACCTGCAAATGCTTGTGATCAATGTTTGGGAACAATCCATCTCGAAGATCCTGAACCGGCTGTAGTGTACCACCTGCAAGTATGACTGCTCTTGCACTCTGCACAATCTGCACGCCAGAACCAACAATTTATCAGCGTTGCATTGTGCTCTGGAGCTCATGTCTCAGCAATATGTGCTCATGATATATATTGACCTTTGAACTTTTGCTGTAAGCAGGCATAGAGTAGCTCACTCCTTCAAAGTGCCTCGCAGCATTGAGCATGACAAACTTGTAGTAGGGATCCTCTGTCTCAGGACCTGCTGCTTGGCATAGCACCCGGCCGTCTGAATCTGCATTGACTAGAGCGATAAGAAAGTCTGCAAATGCTCGAAAAGCGCTCATTGAGGTGCTTTTACTTTCATGAGAACCCTCGCCGATCTGGAGGTGCTGAGGCTGCTGCTGCTGCCCATATGTGCTCACCTGCCAGAAACACTTGCGCTGTATGAGGTTCATCACGCACCCAAAGTTGCAAAGCATCAACAAGCAGTGCTGTTCCTTGTGTTGCCCTTTGTTTTTCTTACTACATATTTCATGTCTGTAAGGAAGTACATGAAGCACGTCAGACAAGGGTTGCGCTTCTCTACATGCCAGCGTCTCAATAGCTTAGACGACGAAGTCAGCTACATTGTTGGCGAGTTGTTGGAGCGAGCGTGACAAGAAGCCAAACCTTGTGTACAATGTTGCTGTCCTTGATATATCGTTCCAGCTTAAAGAAGTTCACATTGTCAAGGCCGCATAGAAATGTGAAGTCATTGATAGTCATCATCCTAGTTGCTGTTCTTGTCATGGTGCAAGCTCCACCATCTGCGAGTAACGTATGCAGACACTAAAGTCTTAGTCGATTTCAAAGTACAGGAGCACTAAAAACTGCAATGGCGAGCTTGCGGCATCTGTGATCTCACCAAGTTTAGGTAACAGGCAGAAATCAAGGGTCTGGTAAGCTCACCGCTACTCAAATATTTCAGAAGGGGTGTCAAGATCTGTAGCAACAGCTGGATGTATCTCCAGTTTGATGAAGCGAGGCGATCCTTGTACCTGTCCAGATATGCTCCCAGCTGAAGTTGCACCCTCATAATCTGCAGAACATGTCTATATGCATCAAGAGCTATATTGCTCCTTAGACGGATGGTAATCCTTAAGTAAGGTATCACTAGATGAACTCACAATAATGAGCATATTGTCAAAGGCAGAGTTTATGTGGACTCAAGTAGTGAGCCACACATCTGCATGGCTCTGAGCAGGATGTGGAATCAGAAGTTACGACTGCACCTGCAACTTAGAGAGACGGCAGCTGTAGATGCTTGCAACCGTGTCCACCAGGTTATGAGCTTCATCAATGACAACTGTGGAACCTTGCACATGCACATCAAGTGCTTCCCGTGTCTGCTTGTGCAGCAACGCCTGTTAGGCACCAAAGACGCAGTTGTGTGTCCGGCTATTGTGAGAGCCCCTCACATGAGCTGACGATGCTGACGATCCCCTGTCAATATTCACATGATACAAAATGTTGGTTTCAATGTCCTCCAAGCATAGGATGCACAACTGCTAATGTCTGGAGGCTAGACAAGCCTCACCTGATATGGCAGGACGACAAGGTCTGCCAAAGGGACGAGTTGCCTGCTGGCATAATAAGGGCAGCTCTCTAATTGCCTTCCAACTTTGACAAGATCCTCAATATCCAACGGTGGCGCCTCTAGAATATACTTTTTGAATTTGCGTTGACCCTTCTGTGAGAGGAAAGGGCAGCCTTTCTTGGCCTTGCTAGCCTTCAGTCCTTCCTTGGCCCCTGCAGAGCAGACACGGAGTCAGGCAATGCACCGACTCACAGGCATGCCAGTCTCACAACATTTGAAATACTCGATCAGTGCGTACAAGTTAAGCTCCCTTAAATTGCATATTTCTGGCAGGAGCAGTGTCCAACGTTTCATGTGCAGAGCAATGCGAGTCTGCTTTCAGACTTTGCCTTTGAGAGCCCCAATGCCACAGTTCAGCTGTAGGTAACAGGTCTACCTTCTTCTTGACGTCCTTTTGCTTCTGCAGCTCCAAGCAGCGATCATTGACATGGGCTGTACTTCCTGACAATCTCACAGCTGCAGTAGCACTGCGGGAGTAAGTGGCCCTCAAAGGAATTAACCACCACAATGAGATCGTCAAATTTAGACAAGATTTGCATGTACTGCTCCTTTCACAAAGCGTGCTCATCTGAGTGCTTCATCATGTGGATCCAGGTTCATCTTACCTTACCTTCATTTATGCACAAGCTCTTGCGGGAGCCCAGTGCCACGGTCTGTAAGGACTCTGCAAATAAGGTTTTCCTGAGTTCCCCAATAACTTGTGAGAGCTGTGAATGGGTCCTGCTGCAGAAGAAGACCTTCAGTTGCTTCACACCTACATCGCTCTCCTTGTTGCTTTCGTCCTCACCGCTGCTTGCAGAGTCCACCGTGCAGAGACGCTCCCTTATTCTCTTCTTCGAAACTGCCAGCCAATTCCACTCAGCCATCCAGTCACGTCTGAGGCTTCTGGGTGAATTGTCTTGTAGCAGCTGCTTTCACGACCTTGATAATCTCACAGGTCGCATTTCTGAGCAACTTGCAGACTATCTTGCTGTAAGAGCTTGCATACAAAAGATACAATGTACCTTCGGAATCGCTGTCCCAGTCGCCAAGAAGAAGCTCATCCTCATGTATGCCTTGTTCCCCATGTCTGTCGGCTTCCAGATTGGGCAAGGCAGCCTCAACGACCACCTCAAGACCTCTTCGAGCAGCAGCCTTTTTCGCCTTCATCTTATTCTTGCGCTGGAGAGAACAAGGCTTCAACTCAATGATCTTCGAAGGCACGTCCCGCAACCAATCTGGTTCCAGTGTCACGACCTCTCCAGTTGTGACCAAGTCTTTTACTGCCTCGCTTGCTGAGCTCTGCTGTTGCTGATCAAGGAGCCACTGCAGTGTGCTGCATATGAGGCTCAGCGTCTTCCCTGTACCTGCATGATGTCAGATAACATTCTCATATCAGCTGAAGGGTTAATCCAATAGCAATAGCTCCAGGCGTCATGCCCAAAACCAGCGAATCCTGGCTTCCAGAACAGAGGCATGGTGCGTCTTGGCTAAATCATTCGCAGCTTGTACAACGACCAGCGGCCGGCAGGAGAGCAGGACGTGCACACCGGTGGGACTCTCCACGATACCGACGCCGCCGCGGCTCAAGCAATCATAGACGGCTCGCATGAAGCCTTTCTGGATGTCATAAGGGGGAAATGGGAAGGCGCCGAACATAGGATCCTGGTGGCTTGCGCTATCAGTAGCGCCTTTGGCGCACTCGCTACTCATGGCGGCACGCTCGACGTCCAAGCTTTCCTACACGGCCCTCAGTGCCGCGTGGCCAGCATCCGCTGGTCCGCGACGCTGGCCACGGCCACGGGCTCTCGCCGGTTGCGACAGCCCGGCCTCCGGCCACGCCGCCGGCGCCGGAGCAGCGCGCGCGGCGGCGGCGCCGCGCGTCCCGGCGCGGCGCGCGGCGGGGGTCAGCTGAGGGGGGCCATCGGAGATCGACTGCAGTTTCCCGCGCGCGGGCGGCCCAGCTAAGCTGCCCCACTTAGCTGACGGCGGCGGCGGCAGCGGCATCTCATCCCGACAGCTTAGATCCAGCTAGGCGTCCCTGTCAGCCCGCAGCTCGCCGCGGAGCCTGCCGCCATTGCTCCCCCCCGCCTGCAGCCTGGCCTCTATGACCCTAGACCCCCTAAACCCTAACCCTAGAGCTTCGCAGTGGCGCTCCCCGCTTCTCATTCCGAGGCCCTCCTCCGCTCCTCTGCTCTATGGTAGCTCCTCCTTACTAGCTGCCGCCGACTGGACTTGGCGCGGTCGCAGTCCAGCCGGGCAGCGACCTCGCTGGCAAGCGCCGGGCTTGAGGAAGGGGGCCGCGCTCGGGACAGGACCTGCTCCGACTGAGACGGCTGAGACGGGCCTTTCTCGTCGGCCATGGTCGTCAGACTCGTCGCGTCCCGATCGGCTCGCGGTCGGTAGCTCGCGAGCTCCAGTCCGGGGGCTCATCCGCGAGTAGCCGCCTCGGCCGGCGGCAGTCCCGGCACGATGGCCGTGCCAGGCGGGAGGGACCGCACCGAGGCCTTTAGGGAGACGGTGCGGCGGGCGGCGTCGCTCGAGGGCCGCTCCGAGGTGAGCTTCAAGGGCTCTTGAGAGTCCTCTCGGACGCCGTGACCATGCTTCGGCTCGAGGGCGGCAGAAGCCAGCCAGCGATGTTCCTGACGTACCTTTGCCGTATGGATGGCACGTCACACCAGGCACAGATGGCGAAGATTACGTCCAAGTTCCTGTTGAGGCAGCCGGTTCTCCACACCCCCTTCCACCGTACGGCGCTCGACATTGTAGGCATTTGCACCAGTCGGCCACTCTTTATGCACGTTCGGCCACTTTGCAAGCTCGTCGTCTGACAAAACAGGCTTCCACTGATATACAGCATTTGACGCTGCGACGCTGGCTCTGCTCTGCTGTCTATGGCAGCTCGGCAACGTGCGGACGATGCAGGCCTTCATTGCCAGGCACCACAAGGACTATCTTGATCGGCAGCGGAGCACTGAACGAGAGAAGGACGACATAGAGCACGAGGTGCGGGCTGCCCACCCAGCTGCATGACGCTTGTGTCCTGTTAGCAGTGTTGGCCTTCCCGTCTATTTTGCACATGGTTACAGCAGGAGATATACCCATGACTCATGTTGAGAGCAAGGGATCTTGTCTATGCAACACTCTAAGACATCTGTCCGTACTCTTCAGTCGTCGCTGAGCATGTTAGAGACCTGACAAATATGCTTTCATGATGTTTGGTTCTCAAGGTTGGGCTCTTTATGAAGGCCTGTCGAGAGCAGATTGACGTCCTGAGAGCAACTATAGTTGCTGAGCCTGGAAAGCCCTCATCGCTCAGCTGGCTTGGGCTATCCCAGCAGAGCGGTTCGGAGCCTCATGTAGCAGCTCACCAGCAAGGCGTGGTGTGTACATTAACATTCTCAGCAGACGAGTTGCTGCATCCAAGCTTTGCCTGTCAGTGTCTACCTCCCTTCAAGCTCTAGCCTATCATAAGCAAGCTGTCAATGTCGCTTCTGTGGGGCCTAGGTGCTGTACCTGAGTGAGCGCCTTGCAGCAGTCGCAGGCGTCTTCGATAAGATGAGGGTCCTCCGGTACCAGGAGGCATTGGAGCGCCGCGAGCCCCTCAACAGGCTCAGGGCGAAAAGGGATGCAGGGATGCTGGGAAACCCTGATGGCGGCAGGTCCAAAGTACTAGACATTACAACAACTGAAGCAAGGGGAGATGGGCAAGCCCAAATTCTTCTCCAAGAAGATACAAGGGCGCTGCAGGTAGATGAATGGTTATATGCTTGTGTGTGAGCTTGTATTTGCTGGATACCCTTGCAGGGCACCGCTCTGTGTGAGTTGCTGCTATATCTGGTTGTAGTGGTGGCAAATGGTGCTCTCGACACTGAGGAGCTGGCAACGTGGCCCCCTGTATTATGGTAACATATTTTCTGATCTGGTAAAGATGGACGTACTGCCACTGTGGCTTATGGATAGGTTGAGCTGAGCAGCTTAATGGACAGTGCCCGTGAAGCCGAGAGCAAGATGCTGGAGATGTCCGCGCTCAGCCACCTCTTCTCTACACACATAGTTCAGCAGGCTCATCAGATTGAGCAGCTGTATCAGCAGGTGTGAATTGCTGCACGTGTCAAGGGTGCCAGTAACAGAAGAAGGTGGCTTGCATCTTCTTTGGAGCAGTGAGCCTATTTCCGCAACACTAGATTGAGCTACTCTGGAATGCCTGGTGACATTTACGTGTCAGCATGTACTGAAGGTGGCAAGCATGCTGCAGCCATTGGAGTTTGATTGTTTTGCAAAATCGCAGCTGTGTGCAGTCCTGTGCACTTCTTACATATCAAAGATGTGCTCATTGCTGACAGGCTGTGGAGGCAACGCACAATGTAGAGAAGGGCAACAAGGAGCTCGTCAAGACCGTGCGGAGTAATAAGGATAACCGTACTTTCCTCCTCCTCTTTCTGATCGTCGCATCCTTGGCTCTTCTGTTTCTAGATTGGTATCAATGACTGCCGAACGTGCACAGCCGGATCACAGTTAGTATGGACTTACGTCAAAGTAGTGGGCTTTCTCATGAAGGCAGTCAGCTGCTATTCACACAACATAGCAGTGGCCACGTGTGCCACGCATATTGTTGTCCAGCGTTCACAAAATGCTCTGACCAATTCCGAGTGCCAAGCAGATATTGCGAAGTGTGCAAAGCCAGTAGGGGCATGATGTGCATGATGTGCATGATGTTCATGATGTGGAATGTGCACTCGGCATTTTGTCAAAGTTGTCCTGGCCATACAGATGCCTTCAAGCACATTCACAAGGTGCCGTCCTCGACTCGCTTGTACCGACCTCCGCGCACATACTCGAGTTCTCCAGAGGCTGCGTACTTGACCCACGTCTGCAAAATCTCGTCGCTGCTGGCGAGCCACGTGGCCACAAACTCGAAGTCCTTACCAATCGGCAAACTTGGAGGAGCGGCCACGGAGACGTTGTTGGGGAGATGGTAAAGAAGGACCAATTCTGAGTCGCGGCCTCGATAGAAGCCCTTCCACTCGCCCATCGCTTCTGAGTGATCGAGGGTTGGGGTGGTTGTTCTTTCGAGGCCCACAAAGCGGCCCCTCAGTTCCGGCCTCGCCGGTGCTAGGTCTGCTTTCTCGTGCGTCCACCGATTGCCAGTCCAGGATGCCGGCTGCTGCTGGTCGTCAGGCAGGGCGTCCTCCAGCGTCAGGCCGACCAGCAACGCCTCCTTCTCGTTGTAGCCGACCGGGACGCTGAACCGCGCCCCAGGGCCTGCCGAGGAGCAAGATAGGCAAGAGACAGGCAAGATTGGCAACAATTGAACAGCAGACGTGATAAATGACCGAGTCGCTCTTGTGACAGGGGTTTTGGCGGCATCATGGACCTGCCATGAAGAAGAACTCGACGAAGACGGCCGACTTGAGATCGCCGGGCTTGACCCGCAGCTGCGCCCAGCAGTTGTCACCGTCAGGCCCGAGGGCGAGGACACGGTGGTCAGGCGATTGTGGGTGCACGAGGCCGTCGGGCAGGCTGTGCTCGGCAGCGCTGTAGTGCCATGGCCCGTAGTCCCACTTCCAATCCGCGTCGCCTTCGGCTCCATACCACTGGTTCTGCAACAAGCGAGCACCGAACGACAGCCACAGCCACGATATGTTGGTCTGGGTCGGCAGCTGCTGGCCCACTTGCAGAGCAGCGGCCGTGCAGTCTGGCTGTGCTCCGTAGCTCGCAGTGATGGCCGGCTGGCGCCGACCTTGTGGCGGACCGCCGTGGCGCCGGCGTCGGTGGCCTGCAGCGAGCGCACAGAGCGGTAGGACTTGGAGTTGCCGGCGCCGGCGGCGGGATCCCACAGCACCCAGCGGCCGTGCCAGTGCTGCAGGTGCGGCCGGTGCCACGCCCAGTGCTCCTCGGTGCTCAGCCGCCGGCTGCTGCCGCCGCCGACTACGCCGCTGCGGCCGCCGTCGCCGCGGCCGTCGGCAGCCATCTCGCAGCGCAGGCCCTCCCTGCTGGGCTGCGCAGCGCTGCTGCCGGCGGAGGGGTTTCCCTTTCTGCCGGCCTGTCGGCCTTGCAAGGGCCACTCGTCAAAGGCACTGGGGCCTCGCAGCCCGGCGCGCCGTCGCGAAAGGCGGGCAGCGGGGTCCCCTGTCGACGTCCCAGAGGCGGCGGGCCGCAGGCTGGGGGCCCGGCAGCCGCAGGCGGCCATCATGGCGCGCCGCTCATTGCAATGCCGTCCGCCACGGCCGCGCTACAGAGGCCTCTGAAGGTGCGAGAGCCGGCGCCGGCGCCGGCGGATGAGGCGGCGGCAGCGGCGGCGGCGGCGGCGGCGGCGTGGCCGCGGCTGTGGGTGGCGCCAGGACGTGAGGTGAGAGGGACGGTGGCTGCTGACACGATGGGAAACGGAGCGGCTGTGAGAAAGAAAGAAGGGCTCGCCCATTGAGAATATGGGCTGGAACAGCCAGCCCAAAAAAGAATGAACAGAGTACAAGAAGAGGGGGGGGGGAAGCCAGGCGAAGCCCTAAGGCGAAGCAGCAGAAATGACAAGCACACAAGAAAAAACAAAGCAGCTACCAACCACTCAGTAACCCCTGCTAAGCAGGCGCAGGTCGGAGAGGCTATGCTCCTGGAAGTATGTCCCCTGGCCAGAGCCAGAGGCAGCAGCAAGGGCTCGGCCAGCACGCAGGTGCAGCGCACGGGCCATGGACCTCTGCAGCGAGACGGCCAGGCGCAT
>WELB01000154.1:192756-208575 GCA_009602725.1 Spirogloea muscicola | reverse complement strand
CAGGTCTTTCGCATGCGCTTGGCGGTATCGTTCCAGCGATCCCTTGCCCACGCTGTCCACACGCGCGCAGGACGCGCTCTGGCCGCGGCCTCCGGGTCTCGGCGGAGTGCCTCCTTCCCTGCCTCGAGCTACTCGGACCTGATGTTGCTCACTCGCGGGTACTGAGCTTCCCTAGTATGTTGTCGTGATTGGTAGAGTAGAGGAGTCCTTCCTCGGCTTCTCATTCTTCGGCTTTGGACATTGTCCATTCTTTTTGGGCTGGCTTTGCCAGCCCCTCTTTCTTTATGGGCGAGCCTTCTTCTTTTTCTGCCACCTACTAGAGCTACGAAGATGAGCTCGCCCATAGAAGAAAGGGCTCGCCCATTGAGGATAGGGGCTGGACAAGCCAGCCCAAAAAAGAATGAACAAAGAAAGAACGAGAAGGGGGCCAGAGGAAGAGAGGGGCTGGCAGAAGCCAGCCAAAAAAGAACGGACAAAATCCAAAAGCTACGAAGGCGGCGGGGGCTGTGAAAAGGAGAAGAAGTGGCAAGGGCCGTGAAAGCCAAGCTCGAAAAGAATTGACAACGGTGCGAAGGGGCCAAATGACGGAGAGGGCCCGAAAACGCTGAGCTACGCTGTGAAAGTCCTGCCCCCGAGAGATTAGGGTTTCGAAACGAAAGCTTCCCTGCTGCGCGCGCCGCGTGGGCGCAACCACGTCAGCGGCATCCCCAGAATGCCGCCCGGGCGGCGGCAGTGGATATCGAGCGTCTGTGGGCCGGCTCCTGGACGACGTTCATCCGCCGGGGCTCGTCGCCCGACGAAGCAGCGCTCACCGTGTCGCTTAAAGCACTGAGCTTCACTGTGTGCATACCCTTTCTTTGGTTAGCTCTTTGGGCGTTCCCTGGCTGATGTCTTAGTCCTAGTCCTTCGTACTCCGGCTCCTTCAGACCTTGTCCAATCCTTTGGGCTGGCCTTTCCCAGCCACCAGTCAATGTGGCCGCGCTTCCCTCTTCAGACCTTGTCCATTCCTTTGGGCTGGCCTTTCCCCGCCACCAAGTCAATCTGGCCGCGCTTCCTGTTTGGGGCGCTGAGCCAGTGCGGCCAGTGGCCAGCACCAGCCAGGTGGCGAAAAGACGGTTGCTCCGAAAGCGGGGCCGGAATGGCCCCGCGACGCCGGCCGCCGCAACGTCGTCAGGCTGCGCGCCGCTGCCACCAGCCATGCGAAACGCCCGCACCTCCGGCGAAACGCCCGCACCTAGCGCCTTCGGCCGCCCAAGGCACCATTGCTTGACACTCCTGACACGCCAGTCACATGATTTTGTCGTTTGGCCGGTCATAGCTGTAGTGGCAACGGGGTCACTGGCCTTCCTTATCTTGTTTCTCCACTTTTCTCCCACCTATTTTCCCTTCTCCTTCCAAACTCTCCCTCAATGCCATCAAACGCGACCCCCTCCGCTCGTACCCTTGGTCGCCAAAGACCACGCACATTTGTAGCGTGGGCGGGGTGCTCTAACTCTCAGGCGTAAATTTGCTTCAGCCACGCCGCCGACGAGCAGGCGGTTACCTACTAATAGGTTAACACAAGGACGATGCGCGTATTATCTCTCGCCTCCACTCATCACCTCTAAGCCGGCGTCCGAGTGCTTCAAAACCTTGTCCATTCCGTCGGGCTGGCCTCTCACAGCCACTGCGGTCGATTTGGGAGAGCTGTTTCTCAAAGCACTTCCAAAGACGGTGGTCCCTTGGACACCCCAACGACAGCAGTCCACCACCATCTCCCCCTTTACCCCCTTTGCTTTGTCGGCATACAACAGTGGGAGTGTGGACATAGATCTGCTAATGAGAATGCATTGGCTGCTCACATGCTTAGATGTTTAGATTGGAAGGCTGGTACATCCGGCGATGGAGGTGTTGGGCATCATGCCCGTCATCCGGAACGCGGCAGCCCTACATGAGTCGTCTGGATGCGGTTGCCACTCCCTCAGAACTGCGGGCCTCGCCTACTGCTCGAAGTCATGTCAATTGATGCTTTCCAATTGGGGACACCCAGGCCGACTGTGCATGGCTGGGCGACAACCTATGCGGAGACGGAGTGGCACTACAAGGGGCCACCCCTCGGGGAGATCAATCCATTTCGTGCACTATGGACATTCACAGCGGCTTCGGTATGATGTGGTCTTCCCTCCTCCATCGCCTGGCCGAGCTGGTAGATGCACGCCATCGTGGTCAGGCGGGTAGCTCGGGGCATACTAGCATTACGCAAGCACTGGTCGCTTGTTACAAAATGCCGCTCTCACTTTGCTTGCAGCATTCTCAGGCTTCTAGCCATACATCAGTATGCTAGGCACGCTCTGAGTCAGGCCACTGGCTTGCATCGTGGTGCTCCGGCTCCCCAGATCAGCTGTTGGATGTAGAAGCGTATACTCGTTAGTACAGAGTCCCCCTTCGATTATGCTTTTCATTCTGTTACCTCAGCCTCTCTTATATTTTCTTCGTTCTTACCATAACGGAATCCTATTATTTGTGCACCATGTAACGTCTCTTAAAATTGAAGGGCCCCTCCCGCCAGTTGGCACCAAATGCATAAATCGGGCGGCCATGCTTTATAAGTCCTCCTTTGAGCATTTTGAGCACTCTTTGTCTGCACAAGGCTTTGCCTGAACAGTGTATTGGCCTGAATTGGCCTCCCTTTCAACTTAGGTGCTCCGCACGCCTTCTCTCTTTGGGCAGAGTCACCCTGGACCCCTAGCAGAGGACTTTGCTTTATGTGGCATATGCCTGATTGGTGTATTGTAAAGATTTGACAACCTTTTAAACAATGCTCACCACTTCCTAGATATCATATAAATTATACTCTTAGTTCCTTGAATAAGTCAAATGCAGTTTTGTCTTGTTAAATAGAGAAGGTGGAAGCGGTGAGCATAGATTAGGAGGTCGTCAAGTTTTTACAACACAGTAAAATTTATGTTATATCTATGCACTTCATACAGAAATTTGAGTATGTCTGCAAAAGTGTGATGGGGACACTTTTGCCAGACATACTCAAATTTCTGTAAGATGTATACCTTGACAACGACTTGATTGTCTCTGCATCGAATATCAATTCAACACCTATCGGTATACCAATATTCAAAGTGGACAATGAGTTGCTGACTTTCTTATGAGTTACGACTGATAGTGATGAACGATGACATGCTTCAAAAGTTTCTGTTTAATAATTAACGCTTTTGACATATTACTCATATGAATTGATATAGAACCACAAGACCAGTTGACGTTTTGGAGAGTTAGTGGATATTGACAGCATTCGCTTGCGGTTGCTGACTACGAGACATGGTCAATACAAAGGCTGTATGAATGTACATAGCTCGTCATGGCACACAATAATGTACAACAAGTGATAAAGCTTGTACACTTCATCCAATTTTACCCAAATCTTTCTAGTATTCGCCAAGTTCACTTCGTATTCCGGGGTCCATGTGTAAGTGATTCGATGTGTAGCCAAAATCTGGAATCAAAAAGCTATAAGAAAAATATCTACGAAGGGCGAGGGTAAAATGTACTTCGTTTGCATCGATACAGCCATTACTTACAAATGTGTCGAGTACAGATATTCACAATCAGTAGGCTTTCATTGTTCCGCAGGCACAATGTCACTCAGAAATCCACAATGGATGTTCACAAAGCTGGAGTCAGCTGACTTATATTTCAAAGTAAAGTCTAAGCAGATGTCAGCCTCAGATGAGGAAGGCATTCAAGTGCACCATTCACTGCTTTGGTCAAACTTGCAAATCTGAAAGTGGACAGTAAGCCAACTTCTCCCAGAAGCAGCTGCATGTCTACATTTCTGAGGAGCAAAGACAATCTTGACTGATTCAAAGCCGTCTCTCCGCTGCTTCAAAAGCTCGTCCAGCTGGCTTCTTATTACCGCCACTGATTGTGTCATATTCCCCAGGACCTTGATGTCCAGCAAGCTCACTAGCACCCTACATTACAACTTGTGAAATTTAGCTCCACCACTATTACAATCTCCAAGAATGAATGAGTAACTTGCTCAGATTGTCAAACGCATGTGACATACACTGGGAAAGTGATAGAAAGTTGCAAGCATACATGCTGCCTCACTGCAATGGAAGTAGTTTATTGGTTCAGTACCTTCTTCATGTCCTGATAGGCAGCTTGCAAGCTACCATCACTCTGGCCACCAATCTGTGCAGCGTAGCCACTGGATGTGTACGCGGGTTGAGTTGCCGTTTTACCGGACGAAAGATCAACATACCCACCACTCTGATCGTTGGAGAGATCAACATAATTGCTTGTGACGGTATTGGGCTGCCTCTGGGCCGTGCTTCCTAAAGTATCAGTATATCCTTGCATGCTTTTCTTATCTAAATCTTCGCCAATGCCCTGCACTGTCTGCAAAATAACCGATGACCAGTCAGGACAACCAAGCCTGTCACATCTGATCTAGAATAACATGCTGAAACAGTAGGCTGGCTTGACCTTCAATTCAGGGTCCAGTCAGCTTTCCAACATCATATATCAGGTCATCATATGCACCTTCAGCAGCATGGGGATTCCTTCCATACCTGCTTTGTGCCTTCATAGGCACCCTGAAGAGTGCCTTGAACAGTGTCTGAAACCTTGGCACCAGCTTGACTGAGCGTTTGCCGCGTGTTGTCGTAGTTGGTATCTCCAGCAAATCTGGCAGAGTGATAAGAGCCCATTAGCCCGTTAACTCACAACAGCAGACTTGCAGATGCAAGAAACTTCACAGCAAATGTGACATTCTTAAGATGACATGCAGCAAGGGGCAAAGTACTTGGATGTTCCGTAAGATGCTGCATCTTGTCCCTCTATAACACCTTCCTTAGCTCCCTGATAAGCACTGGCAGCTTGATCATATGCTTGGCCAAGTTGCTGCCTCGCACCATCGTAGATACTCTGAGCAGTCTGCAAGGTGCACAACTGCTGTGTCAACCGAAGGAACTCAAACAGGTGCACAGGATAACCCCACATCACAGACAGGGAGTAAGGATCACAAAGAGGGAGTAAGAAAAACTTGCCTGTTTCGTCACGTCAGCAGCGCCCTGCACAGTGTCGCTGGCCTGTCCAACCACATTCCTGCTTGTCTGGTAGGCTGAATCACTACCAGTTGTACTGCCAGTTGTGGAGTAGTTGTTTGCGGACACTGAGCCTGGTGTGACGTGAACACTTCCAGTTGCATTGCTGGTGAATGTAGGGCCTTGAACAGTACCAGCTGCATTGGTAGTATAAGTAGGGCCTGAGACTGTCTTAGAGTCCACAGTGGAAGTTGTTGAGCTGCTGGCAAAGGAAGAGGGTTGGTAGAAAGTTAGCACGAGAGGAAGATTGTACGCACTAACAAAGTTATCTAGAATGTCGTGGTTCAACATCGAGACAAGCCTTGCTCATGATCAGTGAATGTTTAGGTGTATTGCGTGTGGAATAACACCTCAAGTCTTGGCCAAGACTGCTCTCTTTTGCACCATCCTTGACGCCTTTGTAAGCACCAGAGATGTGGTCATAAGCTGCTCCAATAACATGTCTTGCACCCTGATTGATATCGCCAGCAACCTGAGCACCACATGACATGACTTTATGTCAAGGCAACTGATACTAAGGCGCAAATAAACGCAAATGATCAGCTTCAATGCAAACAAGCATCACATATAAATATAGACTGAAATCTGGTAGATCTGTGAGCCAGAAGATGAGCGGAATGTCATGTCTGAAGTCCAACTGAGAGCCCTTCAGAAGGCGGCATTCACCTTCTGAACCAATTCGCCAGCGCTGGCTGCTACAGTGGTGGTGCTGTCATATACTTGGCTGCCAGTGACCTTAGCACCTTCCGTCAAGTCAGAAGCTGTACCGGCTGCTGAATTGTATGCGCTGTTCAGGCGATCCTTTGCACCTTGATGCGTATCACTCACAGTTTGTTTCGTTGAATCAATTACACCTTGGACCGTGCCTGTAATCTTCTCAACCGTAGATCCAACTGCTTGTTTGGTCTGATCATAAGTAGTACCTGGGCTCTGAGTGTCCCTGGTGTTCAAGCCTGATGCAGTATCCCTCGTATTCAAGCCTGATGCCAGTGAGTCATCGTAGGCGCTACTGTTGGTGGTCGAGGTGATGTCAGAAGACCTGACAATCAGAGCTGCTTGTCCTCAGATACTGAGATGGAAGAAACTGCAAACCAGAAATGTCCTCAAAGACAAGCCTACTAGCAGCAATGCACACGAAAATGAGGTGAAGTATGTGATATGTGATGCCTTCTTGCTTGGCTGAGCTCGTGTGACTTGGTGAGACACCTCATAGACATTTTGTACTGCTACAATATTAGGGCAAACCACGCATGACTGACCTACTTACTTGTTCTGAATGTCTGCAGCAGTGCCTTGAAGTCCTGCATGTGTGCCTTGGATGGTCTGCCTTGCCCCTTCGTAGACATAGTTAGCTGTGCCAGCGATGCCAGAGTACACGGATCCAGCCACTGCTTTCGTCTTGTCCAGTATTGCACCAGTTGTGCTCTTGGCAGCATCATAGGTCTGGTTGCTGGTGTTGCCTGTAGTGTTGCTCTGGCTGCCATCATACCTGAGTAGCACACATGAGGTGAGCTGTAGAGAATATGCAAGGACCATCATAGCAAGAACTTACTCTACGAATCTTTGAGAATGTATACAACTGGCATACAACTGGCAACTGGCACGTCTTGTGCAATTAACATTGACAGTTGTTACCTAAATGCCTTTTGTTCGACATACCTTCTCTCAGCATCCTGATGTACATCATCTGCAGTCTGCTTGACACTGCTCTGAACGTTGTCAATTGCCTGGTTGATGCGGTTTTTGACACTGTCCAGGACGTGGTCTGAGGGGTCATTCACTTGCCCCGTTGTGACGGAATGGCTGCTTGTTTGTCTGCGCAGAACCAAAAGGCACATTGCCAAAAAAGTCAGCACCTATTACAATCACACCTAATAGAATATGATAGGAGTGTCTTAAAATGAAATGACACACCCCACCACAAAGGATGCCAACAGTGCATGTTCGACACCATACCCAGTAGTGTTCTGGCCACCGATAGAAGTCTGTATAGCTGCTGCTGCAGCACGTTGGTACTGATCTTTGTTGTCAGATTGGCTGCCCATGTCCAGTCTGTCAAGCATTTCGGTATTGCTGGACTGCTGCTTGGCAGTGTTGTATCTGTCCTCAGCAGCCTATTCACAAAATTGGTAGCAGAACAGTCAGAGTTACACTCAAAATTGAGGGAAGCACCAACATTGATGCTGGTCCGTGGCAGAGCGGGCCTGGCACAATTCACCTAGACGAGTGTCTGCAGGGGTGGCACTAGTACCTGAAGTACTGTATTTGCTTGACCTTGTGCAGTGTTGCGGTACTGCGTGAGCTGGTCAAGAGAATCCTGGTCCTACGTCAATTGAGACGACATGGCATGCATATCAGCCCCAGGACCTGCCTGTTCTTGCTGAAACACAATGTCACGGTGCACATACTCCGTAGGGATGCATGCACAGAAAGTACTCACTTGCTGCACCCCTTCGCGGAAGGCAGGAGCGCCCTCGAAAGTGCGCTTGTCTTGCCCCGACGCCATGTCTGCAGCAAAGCTTCGCGCTGCTGGGCAGGCTTCGCTGCTGCAGTCCGGGCTGGATGAGGCGGAGAGCCCAAGGCGCGGCGGCAACACGCAGCGGGTACGGCGGGCAGGGGGCAGACAGGCAAGGTGAGGTGAGGAATGGAGGCGTGGTGGACGAGACAAGTGGAACAGAAAGGCAATTTACACCTTTACCACGGTGGGACCGCTTCTAGCCACCGCCCCAAGGAGGGGCGGGGGGGCCAGGTGCGGGCCTAAGCCGTCCTCTGCGGGTCCGGGTGCTTGCCGACGACTCCGCGGTCGCAGAGCAGCGGGGGAGGCATTGCGCGGCCCGTTTCATCGGGTCGGCCTCGGGTCCCAGCTGCCGGTGGGTGCCGCAGAGGACGGCCCCCGCCCTCGTGCCGCGCCTATCCCGGGCCGCGCGCCCATTCGCCCCACAGCTAGCGCGGCGACGCCCATTGGCCCGCGCAGCTGCGCGCCCCGTCACAGCCCCTGCCACGCGCCGGGCCCGCGTGTTCCCTGCGCAGCCGCGCCCTCTCCAGTAGCGAGCACGTGTCGGCCAAAGAGCTACTCCGCGCCCCTAAGCGAGGACGCGTGGCGGTCTGCGGAGTTGCCCTCCTGGGCTGCCAACCTGGCAGGCCGCTTCCGCGCGCTTTCCGACTTTTCTGTAGATTTTCCAAGTGTCGTTATTTCTTTGTGTGTCAGCGCCACCCTTGCCGTTGCACCGCGGCCACCGGCGGCGGCGTCCGCCGCCGCCAGCGCCGACGCGGCAGCTTCGCTCAGCGTGCTCTGCTTTCGCTCCGGCTGGCCTGCGCCGCACAGCGGACGGCGCTGCAGCGGTCTTGACCTCCAGGCGCAGGCGCCTCTTGTTACACTGCTGCTTGTGAGGCCGGCTGTGGTGCTCTGGGAGACCGAGGCAGTAGCTCCGGCTACGGGCCCCGCAGGCAGTCCCATGGCGGCAATCCCGCTGTGCTTCCAGTGCGGCGTTGTTGACTCTCCTTGTGGCTGCAAGGTCAGCTGCCATCTGACCTCTGTCAAGACCCGCCAAGCTCCCGCTGATTGTGCAACTTACACTGTGGCGCACACTTCAAGGAGGGGTTTACTTGTAGTCTTTCTCGCGATGTAGCCATAATTAAGAGATATACTCGAGGTGAGCTACGGAAAGCAATGGAACGCAACATCGAGTAGCACTTATCGCATTGTAAGTAGATATAATGGCTGGTCCGCTTTGCTGGAATTGCTGACATAGCGATAAAGGCCAGCGTTGGAGAAACCACCTGTCAGGATTTAGGTCATGTTGATTGTTGGCATTATATGCTGGCCGCTGGGTCTCATCATTTGGTGCTGCAATCGCCTCAGAGGAAGTGCAATCATGAGGAAGCCAGTATATGAAGTCTACCCTATGGTGGCCAGTTTACTTCCTATCTAGATTACTCCTTGAAAGTCGTGCATAGGCCTTCATCTGGCATGCGGAGGGTGCCATTTACAGTAGTTGCCATATATGGAACAAGAGGACCTCTGGCTCCTCCAAAGGACCTCTGGCTCCTCCAAATCTTAAGATAGGATGTGCTGCATATGGCTCCCCAGATCTGCTCACTTGAACGGCGGTGCTGCTTCCAAGCCTGAATGCTTTTCAAGTCTGGTTGGTTAGCCCGCAACATGACAGTGCTATTCTGGAGTTGTGTTGCCAGCACTTTTAGTTGCTGATATACCTGAGGTGCTATAGTTTCTCTCTAGATTATGGTTTGACCTCACCATAAGCTCACACCTCTTGCAAAGCTTGCAAAAGCATGTACGAGACAACAGTCTACTGACTGTAAGCTGAACCCCTTGCCGGCAGCATTCATGGTATTCAGCAGTCCAAATTTATCATCTTGTTGCACATCAGATGACAACTCAAGAATTGGTTCTGCTAAAAGCACTTGTGTCAAGAATTTGCAGTTGAGCTTTGAAATTGCAATGAGTTCCACATAGTGCTGCATGCACTGTGGTAATGCCCTCAAAGGCATCGTTTTCATCGTTTTCACTACGCAATTCGTTTAGCATAGCGTCCAATCCTAATCACGATATGGCAGAGAGCTCAAGATAAGGTTGATGTCGTGCGGGTTGGCAGCCTCCACGTCTTTGCATGTTGCTAGCGCCCCTCAGAGCGGCAGCCTCGCCTTCTCCTCAACATTGGATTGGTGAAGCTTTCCAATCGGAGCACCCATGCAGACAATGCCTGGCTGGGAAACGTATTATGTGGAAGGGCAGAACAAGTACCACCTGTGGGACACCCATTTTATCAGTACACTAAAAAGTCTATGGCAGCTGCGGTATGAAGTGGTCCCCCCCCCTCCATCTTTTGGCCCAGCAGGTAGATGTAGCCATCGCAGTCAGGCAATTAGCTTGAGCATATTAGCGTCCCACAAGCATTGGTTGCTCATTACAGAATGCGGCTCTAGCTTACTTTGTAGCATTCCCAGATGAGCTAATTACATGTTGTCACCCCTTTTCTGGGCTGGCTAGTTGCAGCCATCGCCCTCTACTGGAAAAGTCTTTCTCCCTTGGAAGAATGGACGCCTCCCTTGCAGAGAGCAACTTCCATTTTTTTGGAGCTTCTTCCTTCTTATTAGTGCCCATTCCTTTGGGCCAGTCAATCTGGCCGCGCTTTCTTTTGGGCTGGCCTCTCCCAACCACCACTTAATGTGGCCGCGCTTGCTATTAGTGCGTGGTCTTGCCCTTGCCAGTTGGCGGCTCCTCCGGCCCTTGGGACCTTGTTCATCTTTTTGTGGGCTGGGCTTTTACTTCTTTCCTTCACAGCCCGCGCCCCCTTCGGAGATGGGGAGGCCATGTGTGGCCAAGTACAAAGGCAAGCACATTGGACAAACCCTAAACCCTAAAACCCTAAACCCTAAACCCTAAACCCTGTGGAAGGGCCACTTTTCTTCCAAAGCTGGCAGAGCTGCTTCTTTTCATAGAAAGGAAGCAATGCCCTTCCTTGTCGTCGTGGCTGCGTGTAACAGCCACTGCCCCATTTCATGAGCTCCTTCTCTTGCTGACACGGGGGTATTGAGGGCGCCCTGTCTGCCTAGCCGTTGGCTCCGTCATGAACACCTGTATGCATCTGGCTGGCATTTCACAGCCGATTCTTTCATATCAGCCGCTTTCTCTGCTGCTTCGATTCTTATCAAGTGCTTCGCCGCGTGCCGCCACCGCCACTCCTCCATCCCCCCTCCACCCTCTGCCGGTGGCGCCCTCGCGCCCTTGCGCCCTCGCCCTTCCAACAGAGCCCGCGGCAGCGCGTGTCCCTCGCTCGCTCGCCTACGGCCACCCCGGCTTTCGGGTTGCTGGCGAGGCGATCCCCGTAGTGACAGCGACCGGTGGCCTGAAGGAGGAGGTCGAGCAGCAGCAGACGTCTTTGCACGCACCGAGCTGAGCTGAGGAGGCCGAGCTTGCGGCAAGGAGGTTAGGCTTGCGGCATGTCGCTTCCGGTCTTCATACCGCTGTGTTTTGAGTGCGGGAGCCACGACAACCCCTGCCGTTGCAAGGTGACCTGGGATTGCCTGATAGATATGTACGCCGTATGCAGGACCTAGATCTAGTGTAGCTGTTACAAGCGAGCATGGCGCAGTATTCTGGGCGGCAAGATATGGTTCTTGAGCGTGCCGCACTTAAGCCAGCAATTGTGCATGCCGTGCTTAGCACCCACAGCCTTCCCCTACAAGCCGCATTGAAGACTAGGTTCAAGAGCAGCATTTAGGTGCTCCTGCTAAATTGCGCATGCTACTGCCAGTGAGCCTTCTCAACGGGTAGCCAGTGTTTGATAGACAGCAGCATCTGCCGCCTTAGTCAGCCGCTCATGTCTGAACTCGGTGAATTCTTGCACACCGCAGGTTGTAGGGCCCACTTTGGGTTTCATTGGCGGCGTTGTCGCGGCCATCATTGAATGGCCAGTGGGTGCAATTGTGTGGTGTTGCAATCACAAGGCTGGCAACAGGATCATGGGGCAGCCGTTTGCAGTCATTGGACCAGCTATCAATCATGCCATCCCTATATGAGGCTGGTTCAGATGTACGTTGGTGCCTCTGCAGTTGCATGTCACGCTTGTTCTGTGTAGGTTGTTGGCTACTGTTCTTGAGCTTGTACTACACAAGCTGGCAGCAGTCAAATTGCAGATTGCAGACTTTTGAGAGCATTGCACAGAACCTTGGCAAGGGCATTGCCACTATCCTGCAGCAAGCATGGCTTCTGAAGATGGAAATGGGAATGGCTTCTGGCGTATTTGTTGTCCAGCTGCCTTGGGGATACCTAGAAAGTGGCTCCTAAGATAGTCACAGTCAGAAGCAAGGGGGAGTTGTGTGTATACAGGCAAAGCTTAAGGAGGTGTCAAGCATCACTCATCGTTAAACTAACGATCAATCATAAGCTGAGAGGCCACAACGGTCAACTCAGCTGCTGCTAGTTTACACGCGATTTGCAGACTATCTATTGTCTTCGACAGTGGACTTCTGCATACTGCAAATCACATGGCCACTGGTACATGAGAACTGAAGTCTTCATCCAATGTCCTCACAGTGGGGTTCTCCGGCGTAGCACAAGTTGCCTTCTTTGCTCAGTCGGCATGCGGCCTATGCAAACTCAGCTGGTAACGTCCTCTGGTCACTCTGATAACGCCTAGGACACATCAAAGACCAGTGCATACATGTTGTGAGTCTGTTGTACATTGGTCAGCTTGAAGCCAAGTGGAAGATAGCATGTCTGACCATACTGTTGCCTGGGATGCATCATGGAATGGCCAGGATCAAATTTGAAACAAGGTCACTATTGGTAAAGATTTGTGCTAAAGCCGTTTGCAAAGAAAGGGTGCTTGATTAAAGGTCATGATCAGCATAGGTTCAAGGTCACAATCAGCATAGGTGCCGCCATCATCTCACAGATACTACTGGGCTAGCTGACTGCTGGCAGGCCTGCGTGGTTCCTGATCCTCAGAGGATCTCCTCCGCTGAGCGATCTGGAGTGCTGATGCCGTGAAGTAGCCGGAAAAGAGGACAACCGGCATGGCAAGAAATTCAGCGAAGAAGGCAGCCCTATGCAGGAGTAGCAACTGCCTGCTGGTAGCGCCCATGACCAATAAGCTCCGCTTTGCTGGAAGTGCACAGCTGGTGGTGCGACTTATGGGTCGATGGAGTGCAGCATGCAGCTGTACGATGAGCTTTCACAATAAGCAGAGCCTGAACCACTTAGCAGCCACCTGCATCCGATTCACACGCAAAGGATGAGCTCAGTGTGGGTGGCGGAGCGTGTTGAGCGCTGCCGCTGCGGACCATTGCATGCAAAGCTGCCGCAACAGGCTGCAAAGGTGGCAGCATGTTAGCCAGCGGAAACTCGACGCACAAGCATGCGGCTCCACAAGGTGGCCAGCGAGACACGGTTGCCGACCCCAAGGCCACACAGACTGGGGCTGCTCCAAAGGGCCACCTTGACACACGGCAACATCTGTGGCTGGCTCGACTTGAACATCTGTGCCCACAAACACCGAACAATGGCCGCCGTTGAAGACTAAAGTGGGAATGATGGAGGAGAAGCATGTGTTGAGTGACAGAGGGCCAGAGCGGCCAAGCAGCAAAGGCAATGCCCATCCACAAATTGAAGCCGCCTGCTGCTGTGCCAACTTGTTCAGTAGCCGCGTGTCAATTGTGAAGGTTGTGATGCCCGTCCACTGCGCCTCCACTGATGTAGGCGCGTCATGCGCTTGAAGTGAAATTGATGGCCAAGCCGAGCCAATAGGCTGTTCATGCGACACAAGCGCAAAGCATGGGACTACACAGATTGAAAGCCTTGGTCACGAGGCTAAGCAAGAGGGTGAACCGAGTGATGGTGGGCCACATGGCCAAGTACGATGTAAATAAGAGCGAAGGTCAAGTACAAATACGAAGGCAAAGGGGGGCGCACGCTGCCACTGGGACTTGCGCCGTCTGGCTCCACCAGGGCGCCGGGCTCGTTGTGGGGCGGGCGCCGAAGAATCCGTACTAACCGCAGAACGCATGCCGAGGCGGAGTCCGAAGCGGGGCTGTGAGAAAAACGAGTGCTCGCCCATTGAGAATCGGGGCTGGAAAAACCAGCCCGAAAAGGAATGAACAGAATACGAGAAGGGGGCCAGGGGAAGCGATAAGAAACAGAAACAAAACAGCTACGAATCACTCAGTAACCTCTGCTAAGCAGCCGCAGGTCGGAGACGCTAGGCTCGTTGAAGTGGGTCCCCTGGCCAGAGCCAGAGGCAGCAGCGAGGGCTCTGCCGGCACGAAGGTGCAACGCCCGGGCCATAGACCTCTGCAGCGAGACGGCCAGGCGCATTCGATACACTTGCGCCAGCGACCCGACTGCAGGAAAGTCGACCGGCTCCCTATGGAAGCGACGGGCGATGGTGTGGCGGGCGAGCTGGGTGAGCAGCTCGAGCCACCGAGCGCCCAGTGCCCCATGGGTATCAACGGCCAACGGGAAGAACTCGTCTTCCCGCGGATGGTCTGCGTACTTCAGCTCGGTGGCTCGAGCAGCGCAGGCGACCGCATACCCAGCCTTGGTGGCACATTGAGCTGGGTGTGAGCGGTCGTAGGTATCAGTGGCCACCACGTCCAGGAGAAGACGTCGTGTGAGAGAAACCGCGCGGTGCGCATGAAATGAACGGGTGGCCAACTTAAGCCAATTCCTTGTTCAGGCAAAAGCTAGTGCAAAGAATGGGGCTACATAGAAAAGGAAGCCCTATGCTAAGGTGGCAAAAGAAAAAGTGTGGCGAAAGTACCACACGGGAGACATTTTACCCACGGGGCTGCGTGCAGAGCGCGCAATCTCAATCAGGGTGGAATTTATCCTTCGATTGTCAACCAGTTGCTACAAGAGCTTGCGGTGGTCCCAGCTAGGCTGTTGTGACCGCTCGGCCAAACGCGACCATGCAAGAATCTGACATCTCCTTCGACACTGGGTGGATGGGAGGTTGGCGCCGAGAAGCACAGTCAAGTCAATCCCTTTCCGGCACCTCTCTTTGGCTTTGAACATTGTCCATTCTTTTTGGGCTGACTTTGCCAGCCCCTCTTCTCTATGGCAATTCGAGCAATTTCTTCAATCTGGCCGCGCCTTCTTCTTCTCTCTAAGAAAACGTGTGTATCAAGAGATGGGGAGGTCATGTGTTGCCAAGTACAAAGGCAAGCACATGTACGTCACCTGCTGCTAAGCTGACCCGCTCAGTAACCACGAGTCAGCACATAGAGGTCGCTAACTGATGCTCGAATACCGGACGATTATATCTTCTTGTGGGAGAAGCTCCACTCGCGAATTGGACCTGATGGGCCTGCGGGTTTGCCCGTCCAAGAGCGTGGCCTGGTCCCCACGCGGTCTCCCTGCCAACCTTCAGCTCCCCCACGGCTGTCAGACCCCTGCCAATGGGCTGGCCATCCTCAAGGTCCCCTTCGGTACACCAGCTCACGTGGCGGTGGACTTGCGGGAACGCCTTCAAAAACACCTCGCCCCCCTCCCTTCCCTTCCCCTCCTTGGGGACACGCAGCTGGCGTTGGCCATCCTCACCCCCTGCATCGGCCAACGGGCTTGCCATCTGCAACGGACAGTTGCCCAATTGGGCATGGTGGCGGAGCTCTACAAGGAATATGATGACTCCCTTCAGCAGTCCCTGGCAGCCCTACTACATTCTGCATCTTTCCCCTCAGCTTCAGCTTCCCTCCAGGCCTCCCTCCCTACTCGCATGCGCGGCCTTGGCTGCCGGTCGTTGGAGCAGACGGCGCAAGCAGCCTTCCTGGGCTGCTGGCACCAGATCGCCTCCCTGCTCCCCATGCGCTTCCCTTGCCTCCACGACCCTGTACGCAATGTGGAGGAAGGCTCCTTCCCCTTCCAAGCGGATCTGAGGAGCATCCGCGACTCAGCCATCAGCTCTTTCCCCTCTCTCCAACCCCTACTCACGCCATTCTCCACCCTCGCCCAAGCTTCTGATAGAGGGGCACAATCCAGACTGTTTACGGCAGTGGAAGACGAACGCTGCAGAAGGTTGAGGAGGCTGCCAGAGATTCAGAACAATCCGAGGAGCTTGGCAAGACTCACTTCTCTGGCCACACCTGGTGCCACTGACTGGATCACCTCTCCCCCCGTCGCCAACGCCTTCAGCATCAGCTCCGAGGCCTTTCGGACATCGCTTCAACTCTTCCTCGGCCTCCCACCTAATTGCCT
>WELB01000154.1:143087-185515 GCA_009602725.1 Spirogloea muscicola | reverse complement strand
TTTTTTTTTTTTTTTTTTTTTTTTTTTTTTTTTTTTTTTTTTTTTTTTTTTTTTTTTTTTTTTTTTTTTTTTTTTTTTTTTTTTTTTTTTTTTTTTTTTTTTTTTTTTTTTTTTTTTTTTTTCGCGCCGCCGGCGCTGGCGTCGCTGTCCGCTTCGGCCCTGCGGTGGCGGCCGTGGAGCCCCTCCCAGGAGCCCGCCGCGCAGCACGGCGCCGGCGGGGGGGGCCTCGATGGCGACATGGACGCGGCGTCCAGGGCCGTCTCGGCGACGGCCGACCCCGACAGCGCGTGGGCGGCGCTGCTCATCATCGGCCGGGACTAAGCGCCAGCCCGGCCCCAAGCCAGCAATGCATGCAACCGCCGACACCCAACCCTTGTAAAGCTGCACCGCGGCTACACGGCGACGTGTTCTGCTCCATGCGCCGACCAGCATCCGTTCCTTGTTTTGGCCAGCGGGGCTTGGATGTACATATCAGGGACCAGGGACCATGTACAGATGAGGAAGAAGCGGCTGAGGTCCTTGGCATTGGAGCGTAGCTCCAGCTCTGCACTTCTCGTTAGCTAAATACTGCCAACTGTATAGCCGGCCGATTTGCCGTCGCAACTGCTACAGAACCAGCTTTCAGTGCTGGGAATGTCTGTGTTACTGCCTCACGCGCTAGTGATGGAGCTACCTTCTAGAAACTTGAGCACATTGCCCTATCCCATGAACGCAGATTATATTGTACAGCAATGGCTGGAACCTGATAGCTTGGCTTGCGTAATACCTGTATGTTCTTGTTTTGGCAAAACCATGGCATGATGGGCCAGCCTGCAAGCGAAGGCGCAACATTGCCATGTGACATTGACCAAGAAATGGGGTAATGATTGCCATGTGAGGTTGACGGAACCTGTTGGGCAGGACAGTAGAGGAGCAATTGTGGCACAACCCTCCTACACGTCAGAGTCAACAGCAGCTTTGCTTCTTTTGGTGACTGCATCTATGAATCGTACATGCTTCTGATGATTGTCAACAAACATTACCCTACTTGACTTTGGGGGATCTGCGAACATGGATTTGTTACTCCTGGCCCTGTGGTTGCTGTTGCTGATACGGGATGCTGCCCTTGTCTGCAAGTAACTCACAATGCAGTGATCCTGCTCCACCCACCTTGACACTGTTGATCCGCATAGGGCGTGGCACCGCTAGACTTGCTTGGCTACTGGCACAAGACAAATCACATGGTTGTGATATACACCAGGTCGTGTTGGCTTCAGACTGCAATGAGTGTTGTGCTAGAGCGATGAGAGAGGAAGGGGAGTGAATTACATTGGGCTCCCAGGTAAGAGGAGGCACTGGCTGCAGGAAAGCCTGCCGCGATGTGTCGAGTTAAAGGTAGACTCTTGATTGATGATGGAGCTCTTAACGATAGGGGGCGATGGCTTACTAGTGTAGCACTTGTGGCCCCCTTTGAACAACTGTCCTTTCTATTTGGGCTGGCCTTTCATGCCATCGTCCCATCTGTGAAGAAATGTCATTAATACAAAGGCCAGCTCAGAGAGGATGGAGGAGAGAGGGAGCTCTTTCAGAGGGGGGAGATACAGGAAGTTACTTCACAAAAGGGGTCGACGGCCGTGAAAGGCCAGCCCACTCGAGCCCAGGGACTTCAAGATTGGAACGCAGCTGCTGATATCAAGGGGCGGCTGTGACAGCCCGCCGAGTGGAGTGCATCCAGAGGTATCCCGTGGTGATTGTTCACAACAGAATGCCGCAGGGTTGGCAACTGGGCCCTTTCAGTATTCCCGTGTCAGCAATAGGAAGTCGCGTGAGCTGAGGGGAGGGAGAGCAGGCGCGCGTGCACGTGACATAGTAGGGAGGCCAAAGCAAGCCAGTACACTCTGCAAGGAGAACAAGAAGTCTAATAGGGGGCTAGGGTAATAATACACGTGACACATCTGAAGGAGGGCTCTGGTACCCACGAGTGCGCCCATACATATCTGCCACTTAACTTGGTCGCCACCACGCCGGGCAGGGGCCCGCGCATCATTGCCGACGTGGTCACCACAGATTAAGGAAGCGCGGCCAGATTGACTAGTGGCTCGGAAAGGCCAGCCCAAAAGTCTGGACAAAGTCTGAGGGAGATTTGGTTAACCGCAAAAATCCCGGGCTTTCTGCTTCGAAGGGCCGGGCATGCAGCAGCGAACGCCGCTTGTGGCTGGTGTCTCGCAGGTCTTTCGGATGAGGCTGGTGGTCTCGCTGCAGCGCTCTTTGGCTCATGCGGTCCACGCGCGGGCTGGCCGTGCTATGGCTGCTGCTTCCGGGTCTCGGCAAAGTGCCGCTTCTCCTGCTCCGAGTTACTCTGATCTGCTGTTGCTCACACGTGGATACTGAGCAGCCATCTGCATCTCCCTCTGCACCATCTTGCACTTTGTAGTGTAGTCCTTTTTCAGCACCTCTTTCTTTGGCTTTGAACATTGTCCATTCTTTTTGGGTTGGCTTTGCCAGCCCCTCTTCTCAATGGGCGAGCACCTTCTTCTTTTGGAAGAGTTCTGTCAATGTGCTTGTACTTGGCTACACTGGCGGCCCTCCATCACTTAACACACACATTCCCTTTGGAAGAGCTCACTTTCTTTCAGAGCTTACTTCCCGGTTGCTCCAAGTAGGAAAGTTGCTCGCTAGCCGGACCGGACGGCGCCTCGCACCTGCGCCACGCCGCTGGGCTCCCGCCGCTGCGGCCGCGCCGGCTCCCGCTGCCCTGGAGCTCCGCTGCGCCGCGGTGGCGCCGCGCGGCAGGGCGAGGGCGGCGCGCTGGTGCGGGGCTCGCCGCCAGGGCCCAGGCAGCTGAAGCGGGCCGCAGGCCGAGCCAGCGCCATCAAACGCTGCTCACAATGACGAGGGGCGAGTGCAGCCAATCCGCTCGCCGGTGATGGAACGGCCGGAACGGCGGAGCGGCTAGCCGGCGACAGCGAGCTTCCAGGCCAGTGTTTGCATGGGGAGGGCGATCTTCTACGACATCATCCAGAGGCCAGCCACCTCCGCACTCATTGCCTTCTGCTCCGCCGTCTGGGTGTACATCCAGAAGCACAGCATCAGTGAGCCCCACGGTTTCTGCACTTGTCGTACAAGATCACTCGCTTCATCTTGATTGCTCCTAGTTAACAATAGAAGAGATGGCACAGCATGGCTACAACGCCAGTTAAGAGCTAGAAGCTCATAAGGACTTCGTAGACCCTCTCCAGCTTGCTCCTGATGTAACTCCGCCTGCCGGAAAGTCGTTCTTGCACCTTGGTTGCGCCAATTTGGAGCTGCACCTTGAGGACGGGTAGGTCCGTGAATGTGCGATGCACGACCTGATTGTCTTTGTGCTCATGCAGGCTATGCTGACGTTGGCATCAACTACGAGGCGGTGGTTACGCAGTGCCAGTACTGGCGCCTCCTCACAGCGGCCTTCTCCCATGTCAGCGTTGTGCACCTGGTCCTCAACATGAGCGCGCTGTGGAGCATTGGCACCGTGGAGGCGCTCGGAAACCTCGGGCTTGGCGCTAAATACTACCTCAAGCAGACGCTCGTTCTCCTCTTGCTGTCAGGGCCCCTTGTCATTGCCATGTACCACCTCCTCATCCATCGGTTTCGCTTAGGTGAGTAAGTAAAACATGAACCAAGACATGAAACACCCCTTCCTCCAGCCTCCAGACAATTGCTGTTGTTGGACAGAAGCAGGATCGTGCAGTATATATCAAGCATTAAGAAAGGGAGTGATGTCGTTGAGCCATCAGGCCTGTGCATGACAGCCGCCTGCCCTCTTTCTGACTAATATTGGCGTACTGAGACTTGTGGTTGTCATGATTGTTGTGGACCCCTGTGTATATCCTGTGGCTACTGTATGTTCTCATGACAGAGACCACTGTGGGGACAGCCTACTATACGCCCAGTAAATTTGTCTTAGATCCTAGTTTCCAAAATCTGAACCCTACACTCTTCAGTTAGGCACTTGTGGCTGATCATGTATCCTGCTGTCAGACCATTACAGAAGGGTCGTGGCGGTGGGGTACTCCTGCGTGGTCTTCGGCTGGATGACCGTGTTGGCGGTCAAGCAACCATCTTCCCGCCTGGACCTCTTCGGGCTCTTCTCCCTACCCATCAATCTGGCCCCCTTTGAGAGCCTGGTGTTGACATCGATCGTCGTCCCTCAGGTGCAAGTCTCGAGACTGCCCGAAATAGGGTGAACAGGGATGATAAAGTGAGCTTCTGCGTTCCTGTTTGTGAGTCATGAATGACAATGCAATATGGCCTGCTCAGGAGTAACAAAGGATGAAAAGCACCAGCAAGCCTCACTTGCTTCATCTTGTCAGCGTGACTGCTTGAGCAACATGAGATTCCGAAGGGCTTTGCAGGCGAGCTTTATGGGGCACCTTGCTGGCATCCTCGTGGGTTATGCAGTGGCATGGGAGATATTACCTGCCCTGTCTGACTATTGGGCGGTCTCGCTCCTGCTCTGGCTCACCCTGGGGTTCACTGTGAGCCTCAAGCAAACAAGCGGGCTCGCCATGCCGTTCATAAGCATCCAAACCGTCCAGGACCCTACACTACCAGGTATCTATGCTCTACTGCATCCAGGCTATCACATTGATTGTGGTCATTATTGGTGTGTCCAGAGACGATAAGAGAGCTTGTGTGCAGGTTGCCTAGACATATACTTGCCAGTAGCAAAATGCCTCATGCAGCAGTGTGCATGGCATTTGCAGCTCTGAGACCAGTGAGTGCTGCCACAGCACACAGAGCAGCCGTGCCCCTTGCTACAAGCCAACCTTCTGAAGGAGACAACAATGTTTGACATTGACTGTCGACGGTGTAGCTGTCAAGCATAACTTGTCCACGCCTTGGCACGAATATATCTGACAGGCTCTTGTGCATAGCCTGGACATAGTGGACAGGCCCTCTGCATTCCTTTGACCAGCCTCAATTAGAAGAAGCTATCCAGCATGGCGAGGCCTTATGACTGTACAGCAGCATACGAATGGCCTAGCATTCAATCTTTGACGCTGTGCAGAGGACACCCTCTTTTGCAACGCCATGCTTGCCTTTCTGTTTTGTACTTCTAGCTCGGTGTTAAGTCGAATGCAAAGTGGAGGAGGACCTGAGGACGTCTTACGTGTAGATTAACTCAAGCAGGGCATCTAGTGCAGATCAAGCAAGCGGCTTTTGGCATGCAGAGCGTAAGAGAAAACCTGAGTCCCTTCAAGAAGGGCAATGCCAGTGTATGGACACGAACAAGACTGCACAAATCGTTGGAGCAGAAATTGAGTAGCAACAGTGGTCGGAGTTTTCTTGGGGTGAGAGCGGGGTGGGGGAGAGCGCTGCTGGTGGCGGATACCAGTGCTTAAAAGCCTACTTAATAATGCATATTATTGGACAAGTCTTTGCGCCACCAAATTGGCAGAGGCACGTACTGGCAAGCCTGGAAAGAGTGCAGAGAACACTTTTGCAGCGAGAGGATGAAAACAGCACATAGTGAGGGCTGGGGCCGGCAGAGCGTGCGGAAGAGGGAAAGAGAGGCAAGAATGTGGGTAGTCATAAGATGCAGCAGCTGAGAAATCTAAGCTAAATTATGCGTGGGCAGGAGTCGAAAAAGAAGAAATGATGGTGATGGTTGTGGAAGGCCAGCCCATAACACATGGACAACCTTTTGAGGTGAGTAGTTTCTAAGGTGGGGACTAGCCAACCAGATGGGGCGATGGCTGAGTGGCCAGCCCAGATGACTGTTGCGGAAGTAAGAGAAATGGAGGGGGTGGTCTGCGCTACCAAGGTGAGGCAGTGGCCGTGAGAAGCCAGCCAAAGAAGTGGGAAGGTACAAATGTGAAGAAGATTCTCTTGCCACAAAAGGCGATGGATGTGAGGGCCAGCCCGAGGAGTGGTCGAGGTATACAGAGAAGACGAAGGAGAAGTGGCTCAATAGGGCGAAAGGTGCGAGTGCGCATAAATTGAATGGGAGACAGGGCATGCCGTTACACTGTTCAGGCAAAAGCTAGTACAAATGAGATGCTACACAAAGCGAAGCCCTATGCTAAGGGAGAGGCAATGGCTGCAAAAGGCCAACAAGCCCAAAAGGAAGAAGCAAACAGCTTCTCCATAGTAAGGCATTGGCTGTGGCGGGCCAGCAAACAGGCACTGTACAAGAAGTTTGGTGTGAGTCCGCTTCACTAAGACATCAGCCAGGGAACGCTCAGTAACCTCTAGTCAGGAGATGCAAGTCTGAGTAGCTAGCCGGCGGAAAGACATCGCCCTGACGGAAGCCGGAGGCCGCCAAAGCTCGGCCTGCGCGCAAGTGAACCGCGAAGGCTCCCAGGGACCGCTACATCGAGATGGCCAAATTCGGAAGACTTGAGCGAGGGACCCGGCGACATTGAAGCTTCACGCGGAGCAGCAGTGGCTGGGGAATAGGAGAGAAGTGCTCGCCATCGATAGGATAGGGGCTGGGAACGGCCAGCCCAAGAAGAATGAACAAGGTTTGGAGGGGCTGGAAAAAAAATCAAAGCGGGGCCCACTCTTTTTTGGGCTGGCTTTTCCAGCCCCTATCCTCAATGGGCGAGCACTGTCAGACCTTGTCCATTCCTTTGGGCTGGCCTTTCCCAGCCACCAGTCAATCTGGCCGCGCTTTCTTTCTTCCTCTCAGTACCTTGCCCATATTTTCTGGGCTAGCTTTTCACAGCCCTCCCCCCCTTCTCTATTGGAATGCAGGCACGCGGTGCGCATGGAAATACAAGGGAGGCCGATTCAAGCCAAACATGCATTGTTGAGGCAGAAGAGTCTTCAAAGAGAATATCGTCAAAGGAGTCTTTCTCCTCTTCTTTGCACTCAAGCTCCCTCAGACCTTGTCCATTCATTTGGGCTGGCCTTTCCCAGCCACCAGTCAATCTGGCCGCGCTTTCTTCTTTGGAAGAGCTCCCCTTTCAACTCAGGCTCCCTCAGACCTTGTCCATTCCTTTGGGCTGGCCTTTCCCAGCCACCAGTCAATCTGGCCGCGCTTCTTTTAACTCCTGACTAGAGGTTACGGAGCGTTCCCTGGCTGATGTCTTAGTCCTAGTCCTTTCGCACTCCGGCTCCTTCAGACGTTGTCCACTTCTTTGGGCTGGCCTTTCCTAGCCACCAGTCAATCTGGCCGCGCTTCCTTTCAACTCACGCGCACCGCGCACCTTTCTCTCTGTCTTTCTGCTTGAACAATGCATTGGCTTGCCTTGGCCTCCCTTTCCATGCGCCCGCGCGCCTTCTCCTGTCTCAGTACGGCGTTGCCGGGGGGGCCCACTTCCAGGACCCTAGCCTCTCTGATTTGCGGCTGCTTAGCAGGGGTTACTGAGTAATTTGTAGCTGCTTTCTTTCTTTGTGTGCTTTGGTTTCTTAGCGCTTCCTCTGGCTTCCTCTGGCCCCCTTCTCGTTCTTTGTTCATTCTTTTTTGGGCTGGCTTGTCCAGCCCCTATCCTCAATGGGCGAGCCCTTTCTTCCGGTAGGTCGTCGTCGGGAGGAACGGTCACTGGCGGGCCCGTGCGGCAGGGCGAGGCGGGGTTGGGGTTTGAACGGGGGCCCGCCGGGGGTGGAGCAACAAAACGGCCCCCGGGGGACGAGGGGGCCAAGCGCTGCGCTGCAAGCCCCTGCCCATGCTCTCGCCGCAACCCGTCACTGGCGGATTCGCCTGCTCCAAACGTTCCTCCACGCCGCCGGCGACCGCTGCGGGAGCCAACACGGGCCGCCCGAAGGGGGGCCGTTGACGGAGCCGCTTCCCCCCTCCTCGACCCCATCCCGCGCCGCCCGACCCGGGTTCCCGCGCGCCGCACACCCGCGCTCCCGCCGCGCTCGCCGCCNGCCGCCGCCGCCGCCGCCGCCGCCGCCGCCACCGGCGCTGCCGGCAGGAGAGCGTCGCTTCCCTCCGCCCTCCTCTCAGCGTTTCCCGTCGCCGAGATGAGGGAGATCATCTCCATCCACATCGGGCAGGCGGGCATCCAGGTCGGCAATGCCTGCTGGGAGCTCTACTGCCTCGAGCACGGCATCCAGCCCGATGGCCAGATGCCCAGGTGCGCGCTCGATCGCCACCGTCCTGTCGCTGGTAGCGGCCCCGAGCCACCTAGCGCAGACCTGTCAGGCAGCTCTCGGGTCACTGTCGCGACCACCGAGCTACACCTCGTACTGCCTCTCGTATTGTGCTCCAGCTCCTTCATCGCAGAGCGGCTATGTTGTGTGCGAATGCTGCCGATGTTCTGCTTTGCATCAGTCGTGCAGCCGAGCAAGTCGTAGAGAACCTTGGGAATGCTGCTTCTTTGGCTGGTCTGCCATCTATCTATTCATGCCCTTGCCGAGTCTGTCCTCTCGCCTGCAGCGACAAGACGGCAGGAGCCGGCGACGACGCCTTCAACACCTTTTTCAGCGAGACTGGTGCAGGCAAGCACGTACCTCGTGCCGTGTTCGTCGACCTTGAACCCACGGTGATCGACGAGATTCGCACTGGAACCTACAGGCAGCTGTTCCATCCTGAGCAGCTCATTTCTGGAAAGGAAGATGCAGCAAACAACTTCGCACGCGGCCACTACACAGGTCAGCTTCCGTTCCACTGATTGCTACACATCTTTGCTCTGGTGGGAACATCAATAGAATCAACAGCGAACAACAAGTAGGTCATGCCAACGAGAACCATCGCCATGAGGATACTGTTCTGTCTTGATTATCGGCATGGGCATCTGTGAACGGAGTCATGTTGGTAGAGACCTGAAAGTTGTCCACACTGAAGGAGCTGCAGAAGCTGTGTGCATGATACTTGAGACTGAGGCTGAAGATGTATTCGGGGTCCTGTGCTAGCTAGGCACACTCCGAACGTTCATTGGTGGGCTGTATCTTGTTGTGCATTATTATTCCTGTACACACTTGCACATTGTGCTTGTTTCTCATAAATGAAGTGGGCTGCTGCTTCAGTGGGCAAGGAGATTGTGGATCTCTGCCTCGATCGTGTCCGGAAGCTCGCGGACAACTGCACTGGGCTCCAAGGTTTCCTTGTCTTCAATGCTGTCGGAGGTGGTACTGGCTCTGGTCTTGGATCTCTGCTACTAGAGCGTTTGTCTGTGGATTATGGGAAGAAGTCCAAGCTTGGCTTCACAGTGTACCCATCTCCTCAGGTACGAGCATGCTTGACATGCACATCTCTTATCATTGCTTTGCAGGATATATTTGTGAATATAGTCTCTTCGCCCTGATCTTTGAGCTCATGGTTATGGGAGACATCAATGGCAGACTGCAAGAGTGATTCTTGAGCAGCAGGTTGACAAGTACCTGAATAAGTTCCAAACTGACTGTTACAGAATCATTTAAATTTGATGCACAATCAATGCCATCAATTGGTGTTCACTGCCGTCTGCAGGTGTCTACTGCCGTCGTTGAGCCTTACAACAGCGTCCTGTCCACACATTCGCTCCTTGAACACACTGACGTATCTGTCCTCCTGGACAATGAGGCTATCTATGACATCTGCCGTCGTTCTCTGGACATCGAGAGGCCAACGTACACCAACTTGAATCGCCTTGTTTCTCAGGTACTGATAGAGGGTGTAAGAGGACAAGCTCAGCTGTTTTTACTATACCTTATTGGATTTAAATAACCTAGGCTTCACCACTAAGAGGAGAGCATGATTTAATCTGTAGGCTTATGTAGTGGTACAGATTGTGCTGTATGACTGAAGCAGTTGTGCTCATTGCCATCTGTGTAGGTCATCTCATCTTTGACAGCGTCGCTTCGTTTTGATGGTGCCCTTAATGTGGACATCACGGAGTTCCAGACAAATCTGGTTCCATATCCTCGAATCCATTTCATGCTTTCGTCCTATGCCCCTGTCATCTCGGCAGAAAAGGCTTTCCACGAGCAACTCAGCGTTGCCGAAATCACCAACAGTGTTTTCGAGCCAAGCAGCATGATGGCAAAGTGCGACCCTCGTCATGGCAAGTACATGGCGTGCTGCCTCATGTACCGTGGCGAGGTTGTGCCCAAGGATGTCAATGGTGCGGTGGCCACTATCAAGACCAAGCGCACTGTGCAGTTTGTTGACTGGTGAGTTTGCTATTCTCTTAAGTTACTGAGTGCCAAAGAGGATTGTGCTTAACACAAGCCACCTTTACATTCACAATACACATGTGGTTTCGTACTCAACCACAATCTGCGGTCGTGAAAGTGTTGATAGCTTCTTGGCTTGCCCTGGTGTTCGACTGCTATTTGTGTCACTTGCTGCAGAAGGTACCCACTTCCTGTAACACTGGGTTTAGCATGACGTGCTGAGGCATCTTGACATGTTGTAGGTGCCCAACTGGCTTCAAGGTTGGCATCAATTACCAGCCTCCAACGGTGGTTCCAGGCGGCGACCTGGCCAAGGTTCAGCGTGCCGTTTGTATGATCTCTAACAATACAGCCGTGGCAGAGGTCTTTTCACGCATTGATCACAAGTTTGACCTCATGTACGCCAAGCGTGCATTTGTCCACTGGTATGTGGGTGAAGGCATGGAGGAGGGAGAGTTCTCAGAAGCCCGCGAAGATTTGGCTGCCTTGGAGAAGGACTATGAGGAGGTTGGGTCAGAGTCTGTGCAAGCTGACGGTGAGGAGGACGGGGACGAGTTCTGATTCAAGAAGTGGATGGTGGATATCTTTATTATAGGCCTTGAAGTAGCTCAAACTTCCTTACAACACCGTACCTTAGGATGTAGGGCCACACAGCAATTCGATTGAGCACCTATTGTACATTGGGTTCTGGACAGAGCTGAACGTGCTCTCAAGATGTGTCCCTTAACCTTCCATTAGGAACATTCTCAGTTCGCTGTTCCAGCTCTTCTGGTTCCTCTGCCCAAGAGGCTTCGATCTTCGTCTCGTGCTCCTGTTGTGTGCTTAGCAGTTACAAGGATGGGAATAGGAGCCTCTAGGCTTTGTACTCGGCCTTCTGAGCTGGAGATCTCTGCTTCCATGCTTCCATGCTTTCAAGCCCGCACGCTGGTAGCTACAAATGAGGTCCACTCTGTGACAGTGTAGCACTACAGGGACAGAAGTTGGCGCTTCTGAATGAGGAGATGGCTGAGCAAAGCCAGCTTAGAAACTAAATCCATGGACAAGGTTCGAAGGGCTAAAAGGTACTACTATTACTTGGCACTATGCGGTGTCTCAGAAGTGTCAGAAAGCAGTGAAAGAGTAGCAGTGCGTCAAGGATAGAAGATGGGGCTTGTGTCATTTTCTCTACTCTTCTTTATGGGCGAGTCTTTTGTTTTGGGCTGGCCGCTCGTAAACACTGCCTTTGTTGTAGATACCTGTCTCTAGTCCGTCTGTGGTAGGCCACCAGCTTCCAAGGAGGGGCTCCGGCTCCCCAGATTAGCTTGTCGGAGTATGTCATTACTCGTGGGAACCAACGTCACACTGTCACCTTAGCATAGGGCTTCGTAGCCCCTCAGTTTTGCACTAGTTTTTGCGTGAACAAGGTATTGGCTTGATTTGGCCACTTTTCTACTTCATGCGCGCCGCGCGCCCTCTCTCGTTTTGGCCCCTTCGAACCTCTATCAATTCTTTTCGGGCTGGCTCTTCTCTAAGGCCATTCCGGGTGTTAGAAAGGAATGTAGGCATGGGCGAGCCCTTTCTTTCTTTTCACAGCCCTTGCCTCCATTGGGAGTGCCACATCCTCTCTCGTCTCCGCCGCGCAGCGACGGGACAGGAGGCGCTCCTCACGGCTCAGCCGCGACGGCACCCCGCTGCTCGGCGCGAAGTGAATGGGCGCCGGCGCCAACAGCGGCAGACGCTTGGGGAAAAGGGCGCCAAGTGCCACCTGCGAACGGCGATCCCGGCCCCGCCGCCGCCGCCGCCGACGCCGCCGNGGCGGCAGCGGCGGCGGCCGCGCCCGGAGGCGCCGCCGCCCCGCCGGGCGACATGGAGGCGGCGTACCTGGAGCAGCAGCGGAGCCGGGAGACCGTGGCCCAGCGCATCGGGCTGAGGAAGTGACGGCGCGGCTGGCACTATTGCTGGTGCGGCTCGTCGGCTTCCCACGTTGGCTGAAGCGGCAGCCGAGGGCCGGGGCAGGGGCCGGGGCCGGGTGGCGGCAACCACTGTCATGCACGGCCATGTCCGTGGCCTCGGCCGCGCCGCGCGGGAGCCGCCGGGGGGCCTGGCCGTAGGGCGCGCGAGGCTGGAGGCGCTGGCGGCCAGCCTCTCGGAGGACGACATAGAGGACCCCGAGTCCCCGCTGCCGAAGCTGCAGGGCTCCAGGGTGCTCGGCCCGCTGGCGACGCGCGGCGCGGCGGCGCCGAGCTACCGCGAGCTGCTAGGCGAGCCCAGACAAGAGGCTGCAGGGCGTGGGCCTGGACAGGCTGCGGGGCTGCCATTGCTGCAGTCCTTTGCGTACCGGCCACCTTCGCAGGCAGCCGGAACAGGTGCCTCCCATGCCGACGGGAGGGCAGAGGTTTCCGTGCCGAGTGCAGACGGACCAGACGGCGTGCACAGTCCCGAGGACATGCTGCGGACGGCCAAGCGCAGGCGCAGTGTCATCGAATTGGAGGAGAGCACTGACGAGGCATCGCCTCTGCCAGTCATGAGGCGATCGTCTGCAGCTCTGGAGGTAAGAGTCGGGGCTTTGCCAGGGAAGAGAGCATGTTGCTCGAGCGATCATGAGGCAGGCTTCTCTCAGTGTGGGGTTAGTGTACTGATCGTTGTTGTCCAGAATGTCTTGAAGCTCGGATGGAGGAATGCAGAGCATTTGCAAGGGCATTGTAACAATGTCCAAACCCTGATAACCTCTAAGCAGCCCGAAATTCTCATCCCGGTCTTGTTGGCAGGTACAAAGACCTCCTGAAGCAGAGCCACCAGCTGAGAGGAGGCGGATACTTTGGAAGAGCAAAGATAGTGTAAAAGGTAGGACCGATTCACACTTAAACAAGTAGAGTGACATTGTGTTTCTGCATGATGTGGTCTCCTGATGTGCAGGTTGAATACAGATACTGGAAGCAGAGAGGTGCAGAGAGGAAGTGAACGACTGCATCATCTCTAGTTCCAGTCAATCCACTAGCTCCGACACAAGTACTTTACCTTGTATTGATGTGCTAGCCTGGCCTCATTCATTCTCATTCTCATTCACCAGAGGAGACTTTCAGCCCTTCAAATTGGTATGCTAAGTTGTGCTAGCATCCTGATCTGGGAAGTGTTGCTGTCTCTCTGGGTCCTAGAAGAGCCAAAGGGCAATGGAGTTGGTGACATTATCAATGCTGATTCGGACTGTCCAAAGCCCGAGTCTGACGAGCTTGCTCGTAGGCTGCAAGAGGACGAGGATCTAGCGTTGGCCAAGGCTATCGCCTTGGAGGCTGAAGAGAACGACAGAAATATGACAGAGCAGGTCAATCCTGGTGACGCCAAGCATAATGAAAAATTTGTATTATTGCATATTTAGCTCACAACATAAGGAGATGTTGCGGTTGATATTCAAAGTACATTTGCACCTTGAAGTTGTTGATGGAGATCATCTCCTGTGATTCAATCGTGTTGACCAGCTCGTCAATCTGGCACTGAGATAGTCTCTTAGCCTATCGCTTACAGGATATGCTTGGTCACGCAGGAGTATGCACAACTGGCGACCAATTTTGGTGCTGCATCAGATGGTCGCGGGACAGGAAGCTTGGCGGCGGCAGACAGCGATCCAGTGCTCGTGGCGCTGAGGAAGTGTGAAGCAATTGCTGCTACACTGAGGAGACAATTGACAGCTGCGAGTTCCAGTAGTAGTGGTTTTGCCAGGGATTGCTATGCTGAAATCGACACATCAGTTGCTAAGCTTGTGACACAGGTACTTGCGTGGCATGCTTGACCTCTTAAGTAGTCCACTACTTTCAGCAGGCACTTTGCAAGCAGGGGTTGGGTCGAACTCCTAGACTGTGATGACCGGACTTGACCTTAGCATCCACCATTGACAACACAGGCGGATGCATCAGCAGCTTGTGGGCGCCCAAAGAAGAGAAAGCAAGTGCCTCTCAAGCCTTACCAACTAGTGGGGGTGAACTTTCTCCTCATGCTGTATCGTCAGAGAGTTGGTGGAGGTGAGCCTCAAGGGAGAGCAAACTCAAATCTACCTCTTGCCTACTGTGTTGAGGCCTTTTTGCATCACAGTGCAGCAATTTCTGCAATGCCACACTGCACATATGGACAATGCCATGGAGCTCACTGTGCATATTGCTGGCACGCATGATACATGGCAATTTGCCTTCGTGCAGCAATACTGGCAGACGAGATGGGGCTTGGAAAGACCGTCCAAGCCATCACTTTTCTTGCTGTCCTAGCCTCGTTGGAGAAGAACCCGGGGCCACATCTTGTGGTGGCCCCAGCATCTTTGCTTGAGAATTGGCAGCGTGAGCTCAAGATGTGGTGCCCTGCCTTCAGTGTCACTCTCTACCATGGCTCTAGCAGGACCGAGCTGAGGGAGGAGCTTGAGCAAGTGGCTTCAGAGACGGACTCTGCCCCTTTCAATGTCCTGCTCACTTGTTACTCCCTGTTTGAGAGAGACAGGTATGGTAATCATATCCTTCTGAATGTTTACTGCTTCTTGGTGCTTGCTATAAGGTGAGTTATGGCCAGCAAGTATGGAGAGCAACTCAAAGTACGCCTATACAGCGGTCGTGTGACTGTGTTAATCATGTATCTTCAATGTGCTACTTGCAGTACAGCACAGAAGGAGGACAGAAAGTTTCTCAGACGGTGGAAATTTGCCTGCGTGTTGATGGATGAGGCTCATCTCCTCAAGGATAGAACAAGTGGGAGGACACGCAGAGTAAGAGCGATAGCTCAAAGAGCGCGCTTCAGGCTCATGTTAACAGGCACTCCACTGCAGAATGACTTGCAGGTAAGGGTGCGCTCCTTGTTCACCAATCTGGCCTGTTATTAGTGACCTGCCTATATAACATCGTGGACAAGTGCAGCACTAATTTTAGTTGCGGTCTTTCAGGAGCTCTGGTCCCTTCTGGAGCTACTCATGCCCGACATTTTCAACTCAAAAGAGTACGATCTCAATGTACTCCTGGGTAGCCGAGACAGTGCCATCGAACGTGATGAGGACGACCTCATCCCACGCATGAAAGCGATCCTGGGCCCTTTTGTGCTGCGGCGGATCAAGGCCGACGTCATGAAGCAACTCACTCCCAAACTGCAAGAGGTAAACTGCAATGCAAAATGTGAGTCGAAATCGACATAGTTGAGGCTCTTACAGTACTTACGATCGGTAGATGCAGACATGACCTTCACTGTCATAGCATGTGTAGTCTTCCAGCTACATATGTGTTCTAACATTGTAAGATACCTGCAGCAAGATACGCATCGTTGCAATGGAGAGATACCTGCTGCAAGATACAGACACTAATCAGGCAATTGCAAGATCAGAAAAGCTGAAGGCAACCTCTGAGATTATTACGCTGTGCAGGTTAGGGTTGTGGAGATGGAAGAGGAACAGGCCAAAACTTATACCAAGGCTGTTGAGGATTATCGAGGGACAGTAGCTATGCGATATAATGGCAACTCGGGAAAGGGTGGCACTCTTGACAAGTTGCCGAAGAGGCAAATCGCTAACATATTCACACATCTTCGGAAGGCAGGCACTCCTCTTAGTCTTCTGCAGGGTCGAGAGGCAATCTACTCAAAGATGCTCCATGCATAGCGCTTGCCACAACAGTCAGACACCAGCTGCTTTGCTGCCAATGGAGACTCTTCGTTTGCAAGTACGAAATTGCAACCTCGTGAACCCTGTGTCATATACTGGCTGAGTGTGGATGCAGCTGGCGAACCATCCCCTATTAGTACGACAAGAGTACAGCAGCACAACACTCCCTGCGCTGGCCAAGGTGCTGCACAGGGTTGGGGCTTTTGGTCACGGGTGCAGTGATGAGAAAGTACTTGAAGAGATAAGCACGTATAGTGACTTCCAAATTCACCAGGTATAGTAAGGATTCCAGTGAGTCTCTCTATGTATGTTGTCAACTTTCTCACCTTACTGAAGCTGATTGATTTCGGTTGTTGGACTTATCTTGTAATGTAATATATGGATATTACCCTCCAGGCAACGATCTGCTCAAGCATTGCATCATTTATCACCCTCGTTGACATGGTACTCATATGCATGTGCGACCTTACCATCTGCAGCTATGTGTCACATACAGCCACGATCTGGGGAGCTATGCACTTAAGCAATCAAGCTCCTTAGCTTCTGGCAAGTGCCAGGCAAGTCATGGGTTGCCCTTTGCACCCCAAGCACCTGATGCTGCAGATTCACTTATGCAAACACACATTCTACAAGCCTGAGCCTTACCCTCCTCAATCTTTGTGACAGGCACTAGCAAAGCTTCTGCCTAAGCTGAAGAAGCAGAACAAGAGGCCTCTGATATTCAGCCAATGGACGTCAATGCTCGACATATTAGAGTGGTCCTTGGATACATTAGGACTCAGTTTTATTCGGCTTGATGGCAGGTATTTCAAAGACATCCTTACAGCTCATTGTCTGCTGATATTTTAAGCAGGCTTGATGTGACTCCCTGCTTGTCAAGACAAGTGCTTACATGAAGCTTACTGCTTAACTGTTGCTCCACCGCCTACAGCACTCCAGTTGTTGAGCGACAATTAATGGTCGACGACTTCAACAACAACACAGAAGTATTCGCGTTCCTGTTGTCAACAAGGGCTGGAGGCCAGGGCCTGAACCTCACCGGTGCCGACGTTGTAGTGCTGCACGACGTGGATTTCAACCCCCAGATTGATCGTCAGGCTGAGGACCGATGCCATCGCATAGGCCAGACAAAGGCTGTCACAGTGTACAGGTACTCGTCGAGGAGCACTAGATGCATGAGCATTGCATCAGGACTAGGTGGTGTTGTCCTTCTATCTTCCACTACGTGGTTAGCGAGCTGATGGAAGTGTCAGAGCACCACTGCTGCATCCATGTCAAAATTGATTTCAGATGGCATCTGTAAACCTCTGATGTGCTTGCAGATTGATTTCGAAGGACACTGTAGATGAGAGCATCCTAAAAATAGCACAGAGGAAGTTGAGCTTGGATGCGGCAGTCCTTGAGCCCGCTGCGGAGGATAGCAAGCAGGCGGATGCAAGCGACACGAAGGCCATGGGAGAAATCCTCTCAGCCATTCTTCTTAAGAAGGAATGATTACTTACAGTGCAGGTCATCAAAAGGCAGACAATGACTGTGAGCATCCTTGTGGTGCTGTGTAGTGCAGCCTTTTAAACTGCATTGGCTGTCAGCGACCAAAGACCCGTCACTGATTCCGTCAAAGACAATAGACTCCAACATACGGACTCGTCCATCCTGCCATTGCCTCGACTGTTGTTGGTCACAGTTGACTGTGACCCCTATCCAGTATTGTAGGCCCGGCTCCCCTGACTAGTATTGATAGATGTAGAAGGGGAATCCCTGCCAAGTTGACAATTTAGGAAGACTCCTCACGCGACACCCCCTTCCCCCCCTTTCACGTCCCTCCACCTCAACATCAGTATGTATTCGTGGAACAAGGCAAAACGTGTCGTATATCGATGCCAAGTGGATCTTAGACCTAGGCTGGTGAGAGTAAAACCGGCGCTGCTCAATGTGGTTCTGTAGCGCCAACAACTTCACTCAGCCCTCTTTGCCCTATCAGCAGAATCCGTGATTCGCTGGCTGCAAATCAATTGCAATAGGCTCTCGAAAGTGTCGTGAACAACCCTGAGAGTATGGCCAGCAACAGCAGGCTTGTGCGAGGAAATCACTTTGCAGGGACTAAGTACAGATTGCCTGTTCACAAGATAGGACAGAAATCAGACCCAGACCCACATCTCTCCAACTCTCCTCCTTTCTATCCCACAAAACTTCAGATACAACCTGGCAAAAGTGGAAGACAAGTCCGTGTATATTTTAGCTTGCCTTGGGCCGGACGGTTATTTGGTGGTGTACCTGTCCGATTACTGAGATATATTCTTGCGCGTACAAGTACTTCAGGTGCTTTTGATTGTGTGCCATGTCCCTGCAATATCTCAGTAATCAGGACAAAGTGACTTACTAACTTTAGTCATTCTCAAAGCGAAGTGTAAATTACAGGTATTATCAAGGGAAAAGCGAAGGCTTGCTAGTGAAGCCAAGGGGCCAAGGCAAAGCCATGCGATCAGCCCTGGTAGGAGACACGCAAGCCTCCGCTCTGGCCCTCATCCTTGTGAAGGGATTGCAAGTAACCCTCTGGAAAGGCGACCTGCACACAGGCAGCAATCTTGACATTATTCATATAACATGTAAGTCAGACTCCAAGCTCAGTGCCTGCCTCTCGTCCAGGTCCATAATATGCAATTGTCCACGTGAAATGGCCCGCACAGACCTTCTGCATGCCAGGGCCCTTCAAGCGAGGATGACGTAGTGCTGCCAGTGGAAATGGCTCCGCTGGATCATAATATTCTGAAGCCATTGCAACTTCCCAATCTCTAACACTTTTGCCCTGCATCCAGAACCGCCATACACTTCTTCTGGATCATAAGATTCCAGACAGCAGGCAGGATAGCTCATCAGCATGACAGAACAGCAAAGCAGACTCTGAAATTTCCCTTTACAAAGCGAAGCTGGAGAGTGAATGGCTGCAGGACACATGTGCTTGAATATTCTGTACCTGCATCAGCTGCGCCTCTAGCGCGGCTGCAGAGGAGTAACCCAGCAGATATAGCGGCACCATCCTGCAAAAACGCTGCCAGCGGCCTCGGATGCCTTTTGACCTCTGCTTGTTCTGGAAGCTACCTTATTGCCAGCCCCCTGAACATAACACCTGGACTCTGAAGCTCATAGCTTCCGCAACAGAGAAAGCCTGAGCGCCTGCTATAGTACCTGCTAGCTGGCCCCCAGGCTATCACCTAACAGTGATGTGGGCGAGGTTGATCTGGTCACATGCAAATCATGACAAGCTGGAGATATTGTCTAGCCAGACATCAGTACAACAGTCATCATTGGGAGGCCGTTTAAAACGGTAGCATCAATGATAGCCAGGCCAAGAATAGGGCTCACTTCCTCATCTGGAGGACGGCTGAATGCTCATCACCTTCCCAAGGCACAAGAGCCTGTCACTTTGAAACGACCAGAATTCCTATCAGGATACTTGTACAATTGGAAAGCAAGCAGTGAAACAAGTCTGACATTCTTGGAGCACTATGAATCTTTTCAACAAGCGACACAATAAAGCAAAGTGCTGCTTATGTAGCAACAAAGAGAAGTCAAGTTCCGCACCTATGCAGACTTGCCTATCAAGTCTCATGTCATGTCTAATCGGCAACCACTGAAGTTGCAATGGATGGGAGGCGAGGATGGAGATGGACCTGGAGGTGGGAGAAGGCGACTCGGATTGCCTCGCCGAGGCACGGCGGCGGAGGAGGCTGTTGGCCCGCAAATACGCATTGCAGCTCCTTAAAGAGCCATGGCCTGCATGAACCACAGGAGCTTCAGAAACTGCCTGACCTTGACAGTCATACTTATCGCTTAGCAATCTGAAGGCAATCTACTCTAGTCCTGCGAGCACGATCCCAGCCTCTATGCAGCAGCATGATCCAACAGCAAGGAACACATGCTAAGCGCGTCACAACGACGACGCAGCCCATCATGGATGTCTATAAGAGCCAGGAACCTCGGCTCGTGCCCTGCCTGCCCAGGCAACCGCGGCCGATGATGACGCCTGCTGCCCCAGTCTCTCGCATCATTCTCAGCGCATCCCAGCACTCCAGTACCTGAGCAACTTGCCAGCATACGCTCTTCAGCCTCGCTGCATAGCCTCGCTGCATACATTCCTTCAGCACTCACAGGTGGTTTAGCGCGTCAATAACTTGCAAAGTTCGTTCAACAGCCAGTGAAGTGCCTCACGTCTCCGTTCCCCAGGACAGGGATGCTCAGGTGCGCCGCAAGGGTGGCAATGGCCTCCCACCGCACCGGGGGCGAGTACAGCTGCTCGGCCGTGCGTGCGTGGAGCCCGACCCACGTTGCACCCTGCATGTACACACAACTTGCATGCACAGATGACTGCCACCGCAGCTTCTTCAATCCGCAATACTTGCTGTATATATGATGTGAGACAGGCGCATGACAAGACTGCTAGAGTTGACTCTCTACATGCTCTGAGCAGCATATCAGAGAGTCTGACATGGTCAACAAACCCCGTCCTGCGCTGCGATGCCCGCTGTCTTGTACGTGAGAAGCTCCTCGCTGATGCCCAGCCGCATCTTGACGGTCACTGGCACCTGCGCCGGCGGCTCTACAGCGAGTCAGGGACCTTGGCAGCCGCCGCTGCATCTTGCAAGTCGTTCAGAAGAAATTGACCTTTGCAAAGCGGAGCTCAGTGAAACCTTGACCACCTACACCAAGATAGACTTGACCCCCTTACCACTAAGTCCCTTAAATCCTGCCAGGTACACTGCTAACTGCACTGTGAGGGTGGAAGTGCACACCGAGGGCCCCGCTGCTTTGACACAGGCCGCCACTAGCTGCGACACGAGGCGCGGCTGCAGCGGGATGGCAGCGCCGCCGCCCCGCACGGTCACCTTCCGGACCGGGCAGCCGAAGTTGAGGTCGACGTGCTCCACCCTGATGGGGCCACGCACCGCAGGGTTGTCAGCAAGGCCTCGAGCGTGCCGGATCACGAGTCACTGTTGTTATGATCCTCTCTTACCTCCTTCTGCTGCACATCTAATGCGTGCAGAAACGTTGAGCTGGGCGTCCAAACGGTGTGGAGCCCAATGTGGAGAAGGTGGCAGGCATGACGCAGGGTCAGACCCCTCGCGGTCGACGAGGATGCAAGTGGCCTCGGCCAGCACCGCGGGCTCCACGCCGTACAGCTGGACGGACCACGGCCGCTCGGCCGCGCCGAAGCCGGCGAGGCGGAGCGTGCGGGCGCAGCCGCCGACGACGAGGTGCGCGGCCACCATCTCGCTGACGCACAGGCCGGCCCCGTAGCCCCGGCAGAGGTCCCGAAAGGGCCGGCTGCGGGGCCGCCGCCTCAGACAACACATTAGGGTTCAGGGTTATAGGCTTAGGGTTAAGGATTTAGGGTTCAGATTTTTCCCAGAAGTCTGGACTACTGCTGCAATGCCCCATGGCGCTTCTTGCACAGCCCTCGCCGCGATGGCACAGCGACGTGGGGGCGCCTGGTCGGCAGGGCCGGGCTCAGCGGCCGCTCCCCTTGCCGTCAAAGGCTCCGCGGGCCGCGCGGCGCGGCCGGGCAGGGCATGGCTGCTGGCTGTGCGGCGCGGACCATGTGATGCCGGCCATGGGGGCCAGCACGACCGGCGGATCCAGGAAGTGGCCGCCCAGGCGCAGCGCTGCAAACTCCCCGGGCCTCGCCGGCGCCTCCGGGATCGCCGGTGGCGCCGCCACGGCCGCCGCNCCCGCGCGCGGGAAGTGGAGGGGGGCCCGGCAGTTGGTCGGGGCTCGGGGGGAAGCAGACGGGGTCACGGCAGTGAGCGGCGCGCGCCGTGATCCGAGGCGGCCTCGGGCGAGCCGGCCCCATCGCCACGCGTTCGATGCACCGCCCCGAGGCGGCTGGGGTTCACGTCCCACATGGGCCGCGGCTCCCGCGCCGGAGGGGGCCTCCCGCTAGGCCCCTGATCCGCTCGGGGGGCAGCCGGGGGGGCGGCGAGGCGAGGCGCCGGTCGCAGCACAGTGCGCGGCGCGGGGAGGGGGGTGCGGGAGGAGGGAGGTGGCGGCCCGCTAGCCGGCGGCCTCCTCCCACGGGCTTCGAGCTCACCACATTCTCCGTGGGGCGTCCTCGGCGCCCTCGCCGCCGCCGCCGCCGCCGCCGCTGCCGCCGCCGCCGCAGCTGCCGCCATGAGGGAGATCATCTCCGTGCACATCGGGCAGGCGGGTATCCAGGTCGGCAACGCCTGCTGGGAGCTCTACTGCCTCGAGCATGGCATTCAGCCCGACGGCCAGATGCCCAGGTTCGCGTAACGCCAGCCTCCCCTCTTCCCACCGCGCGGCCGGCTGCCGAAACTGCGCTCGCGATGTCCTTCGAACTACGGAGTCCGGTCCATTCGCTCGCATTGTGTGTTGCCAGGCGGACTGCGGTGTCATATGGCATCCTCTGCTGGGCCAGTCGCTGCCTGTTGGTCCTTGATTAATGGCTTTGTCAGCGAGCCAGCGTCCATGCTCGTCAGTTGGTCCTGAAGCCGTAGCTCCTCTTGCTGAATGGCAGCGACAAGACGGAGGGCGGGGATGACGCCTTCAACACCTTCTTCAGCGAGACTGGCGCCGGCAAGCATGTGCCACGCGCCGTGTTCGTCGACCTGGAGCCGACCGTGATCGACGAGGTCCGCACTGGCACTTACCGACAGCTGTTCCACCCCGAGCAGCTCATCTCCGGCAAGGAGGACGCCGCCAACAACTTCGCGCGCGGCCACTACACTGGTATCGCTCTGCCCCAAAGCCAGGATGCGGACAGCCAGCTGTTGTGACTTCGCTCTCTCAGCATGCCATAGCGCTCAGCTGGCGCGCCTCGACTTCAGCATGAGCAACATTGTGGCAGTGTGTATGGCTTCCTTGCTGTGCAGTGGGCAAGGAGATCGTGGACCTGTGCCTGGACCGCGTGCGCAAGCTGGCCGACAACTGTACAGGCCTGCAAGGGTTCCTGGTCTTCAATGCTGTGGGCGGAGGGACAGGCTCGGGCCTGGGCTCGCTCCTTCTCGAGCGACTCTCGGTGGACTACGGCAAGAAGTCCAAGCTAGGCTTCACTGTCTACCCTTCCCCAGCTGTGAGACACTCCCCAGCAGACGTTCTCCAATCGCTTGCAGCAACTCCGAAGAGACAGCGGGTGTTATGCTGTACTTGCAACCTTGATTGTCAGCTAAATTGCGTTTGTTAGCTCACTTGCGCGTATCAAGTGCAATCATGATATATGGAGTGGCTATACCCGCTCGCACTGGCTCAGTTCCTCATGGTACACAAGTAATATGAATGATGACCGGCTCCAGGTCTCGACGGCTGTTGTGGAACCATACAACAGCGTCCTCTCAACACACTCCCTCCTTGAGCACACGGACGTTGCGGTTCTGCTTGACAATGAAGCTATCTATGAGATTTGCCGGAGATCACTTGGCATCGAGAGGCCAACCTACACCAATTTGAACCGCCTGGTCTCTCAGGTTCTTCTCCAAGATTGTCTCTCTCACTGGATTCAAGCTGGCCTTCTCTGACGTTTATCTATGCTGTGTGGACAGTTGGCTTGGACAAGCACGGTACCTCACTAATGGCAAGTTGCTTGGGGTTGGTTGATCAGGAGGTTTGATGTGGGGCATCTGCAGGCCTTCATTATAAACTCTAACAGTCTGGCATGGAGGGGCTTTCGCAGGTTATCTCGTCTTTAACTGCGTCACTTCGATTTGATGGGGCCCTGAATGTTGACATCACTGAATTCCAGACCAACCTTGTGCCATACCCTCGCATCCACTTCATGCTCTCCTCATATGCCCCTGTCATCTCGTCCGAGAAGGCATACCACGAGCAGCTGAGCGTGGCCGAGATCACCAACAGCGTCTTTGAACCCAGCAGCATGATGGCCAAGTGTGACCCTCGACATGGGAAATATATGGCGTGTTGCCTCATGTATCGGGGAGATGTCGTGCCCAAGGATGTCAACAGCGCAGTGTCGACCATCAAGACCAAAAGGACGGTCCAGTTTGTCGACTGGTGAGCTTTCTTCAGAACGCTTGGGCTGACTTCGCTGTGTAGACGTCAAGAACTGCCCAGCCAATGACAACGAATTTGTAATGGCTCACAGTCGGCTTCTCACCTTAAGCTCCATTGGTTACCATGTTCTAGGTGTCCAACTGGCTTCAAGGTCGGCATCAACTACCAGCCTCCCACTGTGGTCCCGGGCGGAGATCTGGCAAAGGTCTTGAGGGCTGCATGCATGATCTCCAACAACACCGCAGTTGCTGAGGTGTTCTCCCGCATTGACCACAAGTTTGACCTCATGTACGCCAAGCGTGCGTTTGTGCACTGGTATGTTGGCGAAGGCATGGAAGAGGGCGAATTTTCAGAAGCTCGCGAGGACCTTGCTGCACTTGAGAAGGACTACGAGGAGGTGGGCTCTGAATTTGCTCCAAATGCTGAGGAAGAGAATGACGAGTATTGAGGAGCTTATCGCGAACATGGAAGGAGGTGCAAGGAGCTGGCACAGCATCCAGTGGCACAGCATGTAAATGCTGGTGTCGCAAGCTCATTGCTAGCCACCTCGCCTCTTAGAAGCGTCTCACTGAGACCACCGTGTTCCAGCAAGCTTGGGACCAGCACTTGAACATGAAGTAGTGTATGACTGGCTGGCAACTTCAAGAACTTGCTCTCTTTCTGCGACATCTCTATTCAGATGCCCAGTGCTAGATTTTGACATTAGCAATTCAGTCAAGTCAATGTCTTGACAGATCAAGGGATTAAAGGCAGCAGCACTAAGTTCCATTTCTCTTAGGCCCTGCCAATCATTTTGAGTCATACTGGGAACCCTTCTTTCTTTCTTGGGCAAGTGGCACGCATGGCCATGGTGCTTGTCAAGCCCTTCGACGAATTTAACAATCTATAGTAGGCCAATGTGCCCCACTGCATGTGCAGCTCCACTTCAATGTGGGCTGACTCCTTCATGTGTGTTGATTATGTCCATGCTGTCTGTCAAGCTAGGGTGCTGTCTCGTATAGGCCTCACTTGGCTGACTACGATGATGACCCAGCAACTCATGGAGGTGGCCAGGGCCTCGCTGACGAGAGAGAGCAGGTCTAGCCTGAGCGTAGACCAATCCTGCGCACATGCATCGACTGTGAAAGCTGCGTATGCCCTACAGCACACGCCAGGATTCTCATTCATGGCTGAATCATAGTTGCCGGCGCCTTTGCCTTGGCTGCTGGCGATGCTGTGACAGCTGGGACAGCCTGCGCACGGTTGGCGGCTGGCGAGTGGCTCCACCTACTGTCGCGTCACTGCTAAGATCTCAACCAAAAGTCGACTTTGGACTCCCCCTGCAAGCGCTGCACTCGTCTTGTCCCACTTTGATTCCCCAGATCCTGCCCATTTGGCCTTTCGTGAGAGGGGCGTGGTTAAGTCCTAGAAGGCCACGCGCCTACCACACTCATATCACCTAAGCAGACTATGCCTCTTGACTTGCACTTTTACCTTTATTACTACTTCAAGAACTGTGTAGCTTATATTGTAATGGGCTTATAAGCTGGACAGTAAAGAAGCAAATTACAGGAAGACATCATGATATGTGCGGAAGAAAGCGCCGTGGCCCCAGATCTAAGTACTTCTGCCCACCTGTGCCGGAAGAATAAGAAGAAGAAGAATCCTCAGGTATCCTGGCTTTCCAGGCTGGGAATGAGTCCACTTTGATTGTGGCAAGAGCTACCTCCTCAGCCCCTCCTCACTGCTCTAAGAGATTCTTGCAAAGCTTCTGCAAAGCTTCTTTTCCCAGTCTGCCTTTTCAGGGGTTTGTGGTGGACTGGCTGTTTGAGTAGGCAATCTTCAGACATGAAGTCAGAAGTTCCTGAAAAGCAGCTTCACAGAGTGAACTCTCTACACATGGCAATGTACATTGTGGTTGCTGACCATCCTTTGCCCTCGACCTGGGTGTTACACGAAGGGGGGCTGGTCTCTCCGTCTTCCTTAACCTTTGATGCAACCATACATAAGCACACCCACTTGCTGCATTCTTCTCATGACCAATTGGTGATCATTGACCAGTATACGCTCTTCAAATAGACGCACTTCAGCATTGGGCTGGCCACGCCGCGGCGAAGGCCGCTCGCAGCAAGGCGGCCAAACACGCCGACCACCCGCCTGCAGATGAGTTCGTCCCCCTGGCTGTGGACGTGCACGGGGCTCTCGGGTCCCTGTGGCTCGACCTGCTGGCCAGGCTTGCGCGGCGCACTGTGTTCCGCAGGCGCGGTGAGCCGGCTGACTTCAACGCCGCTGGCTCGTGGGCTCAAGTCTATCGTATGAGATTGGCAGTATCCCTTCAGCGGTCCATAGCCCAAGCTCTGCATCTGCGTGCTGGCCTTGCTCTCGCTGCGGCCTCCGGCTTTCGTCAGGCGGATAGTTTTCCGGCAGCTAGTCTGTCAGATCTGAGGCTCCTCACTCGTAATTACTGAGTGATCCATCCTCCCCCTGTTCTGACATAGCATCTTCAGGCCCCTTTGTAGCTGCTACACGCTTGTAGGCCCCTCCGAACCTTTGTCAATTTTTTTTGGGCTGGCGTGTCGCAGCCCTTGCCCCCATTGGGAGTGCCACTTCTTCTGGTGGTGATCCAGCATGGTTGTTAGGTACCGCAATTGACAAAGTATTGTGAGCCAAGAACCCTCCATAGCAGCAAAATAAACTGTCGCCAGAACCGGTTGCACGTACAAGCTTGCTGCAGCCGCCGCTCTGTGCAAAAAGAAATGTATTCTGCCCAGCCTTTCTGAGTACATGGACTGCCAGCTGTAAGCATGTGTAAATAGATGTAATGTTGAGTTGATTATTCTAAATGAATGTGAATGATATATTATACAAGATAAACCGCGCCCCCCCCTCTCCTCCCCCCCTCCCTCCCTTGCCTTAGCTGCTGGCACAAGAGCTAGTCAATTGCCGTCCGGTATTCGAGCGTCAGCTAGCGACCTCTATGTGCTGACTCGTGGTTACTGAGCGGGTCAGCTTAGCAGCAGGTGACATACATTTGTCCAATGTGCTTGCCTTTGTACTTGGCCACACATGGCCTCCCCATCTCTTAATATACACGCATTTCCCCCGCCCAGGCCCCATGCCACAAAGTCTATGACACACTACAGCTGCCAGAGACAAGCAAGCTGTGTGCCGAGCTGCGGATGTACTTTCTACTGATAGCTTTAGCTCCTCATAGGAACGGCATGAATGCATGCCAACCGATGGTGCAGTGAAGGAGCGGAAGTCAGTTATCTGTTAAATAAGACATTCAGTGTTTGCTTGAACGGATTATGATCCAAGAGCTAATGATATAGGCCACGGGCAAGACGAGAAGGAAGACCAGGTCAAGTCTGTAGGTGGCCCTTGAGGCCTCCTCCATGTTGCGCCAGCTGCGCCATCGCGACCAACTAAGTGACCTGCTGATCGCCCCCTGCACGACGCGCACTGGGGCCAAGGATGCCGTCTTTGCCAGCGTGTGCACCAGCGAGCGTCGCCGGAGTGGAGGCTTGGCATGGCACTTGACTTTGCCATAAGGAGGACCAGGCTGTGCTCCTTCGGCGGCTGCAACGGAGTCTACTGCACCTTGCTCCTGCTTTGTATTGTTACAATCGTCTGTAGGCACTTCCTGGAAGCTCTGCTTACTTGCCCCGCTTGAGCTGCCTGAGCCCAGCCCCTTGAGTGCTGCAAGGCTCGGGCCGCTTAGACCCGCCCGGTCTTCCTCGTCCACCTTCTTTGCCCTTGCCCGGACATACTGTAGTCAAAGTAAGAGGAAAGCGTATTACTTAAGCAGCAAATTTCCAGATCCTGTCAGATTGTGCAAAGACAGGTCAAATTGCCAATGCAGATGCACTTCTGTGCCCTCATCAGACAACTCGCGAATTTCATTGGCACTTCGTCTTGGCTGGAGCAATGGACCACAAATGAGGACTTTCAGGTAGGACACAGTAAGTATCTTGTAAGTACGCGCTATGCATGCGGAATGTCCGCAACTGAAGGATGGGCATCACCTTGTTCCACAGGGCAAAGACAAGCACACTCTCGCAGGTCCCCACTGAGATGGCAATATAACCTGCACATGAGCGAGCCACTATGGCTGAAGCTTTGGCCGGCAGGCAATGAGCGCAAGTGCTGAGCTTGTACTATATAGCTCCACGGCCAAACAATTTGGGCAGCCACCATCATTTGAGCCTAAGCAGGCCAAACGACCTCTTTTTGTAGCAGGAAACCTAAGTCCAAATGGAGTTGTGAAGTAAGCAACTTAATCACAACAATTAGCAAGAGGAGGTAGCACACTAGCCGTACTTATCAGGATAAGTAAATGCAAAGTCGTGAGATATGACGAGCTTGGCAGCTGCAAGTTGGCAGAAGCAGTAAGGATCAGGAACAAGGGTTGCAAAAGAATCGCAATGCAATTGCAAGGACCATAGCCAACTAACAGCGGGGCATCTCAGCCAGGCGCAACCAATACTCTTCCCGATGTCCTGACTATGAAGCAAGTCATCAATTGCAGCAGGAGAGGAAGTGTGCACCTGCCCATCAATGACAAACTGGAGAGCAGTGAGGGCTAAGAAAAATGTAACCGAAGTCCCTAGGCGAGCTGCGAGCTCCTCGGGATGGATGCAGAAGGTGACCCACGATAGCATGGTGGTCAGAAAGAGGGGGAAGAGCATCTGCAGCACAGACACAGCCGTCGGACACAGTCGTTACGCAGCATATTCAAGGATGGTGGCTGTTGATATGGCCATTACAAAAAGCCAAGATATGACCATCTGCTAGCCATCTTCTCTCCCCCCGGTCCAAGCGACCTGCTGAGGCCACTTGCACCAGCGCCCAGCATGTACAGCTGTAGCCTAAGCTTTTACTGCAACCATCACTGTGTCATCAGGGTCAAGAATATCTTACACTCCAGAAGTAGTATGTTGATAGTCGCTCAACCTGCCATGTGTTAAAAGAAGTTTTCTTGTTATTCAGCTTGGCAAAGTCTTCGAATCACTCCAAACGCATTGCAAGTCCCCCAGAGTTTCTATTGACAGCATCTCTACTCCCAACATTGTAACTGGCCAGTGTTGTGAAGCATCCTCACTTGAATCTCAAGGACTAGAACATCGTGTGAAAATTGTATTCCTGGTTGACTTGCATTCCCGGGACCATAAGGGTATGGGTCAGCTGCAAAATGAGATATTTCGCAATCAGAGCTAATGCTCATCACCATTTATAAGATTTTCACAGCTGAGATATATATGCTGGCCGTGAGTGAACATCGTGGTCTGCCAGCAGTAGCCCTGTGTGTCTTCGGTACAAGGACCGCATAACACAGTACTCACAATACATTGCAAGGAGGCCACAATCTTCCTCAGAATGTAACTGAACTACCTGGATTGGGCTTGGTCGCAAACTTGGTGAAAACCTGGTTGTCCAGAGTTTCCAATGTAAATCTGAGCGCCTTGACGGACCACCCGCTGAGCTCATCATAGTGTCGCGTCCACGCTGTGGCATTGCTGTGGGAAAGCCCAAACCTGGTGGCAGTGGAGCTCCCATGCAGCGACCCCACCGGCAGTACGTCCAGCGTCACATATACAATGAGGCTCTGCAAGAATAATTGGCAGGTTCAAGATGGACAAAGCCTCCAAACTTACTCAAGGGTTGTCTGCCCCAGTGACCTTGCGCTTCCATGCTGACTCCAGATCTTACAGACTGCAGCACATCAAGCTTGACAAGCAAGCATCCTTTGTTGTAACATTAGTGCTCCCACCTGCTTGTCATAAGGAAAAGCTTTGAAAGAGTAGTCCGTGTAGAAAACACCTGTCACAAGCTCGACTCTGCTCATTCAGAATTGAAGCACAGGCCCTAAGATGCCCATACAAAGAGATGTACGACAGCATTGAAGGCTCCACATGCCAGCAATAGCAGGCATTGCTCTGACAACCAGAGCATCCATAGAACAGTGGCACCTGCCAGATGCCAGCACTACAGTACTTCTAGCTCCAAGCCCATGACATAAGTACCATGAATCCTCTTCTCCCAGGACAAAGAATCATTGCCGCGACCACCAAGGCTGATCCCCTCTGTATGTCAGTTACAGAGGACAAGACTTCATTAAAGCACGTCATGTTGGACAAGCCCGTTTAATTGGAAGTCCAGATCTTAACAATTGAAGCCTGTCATGCATGTATCCTGTCGAGTAGGTAGAAATTGGAAAATTGGAATTATATTGCACAGAGATCAACGGAACAGCAAAGCATCGACCTGCCACCCCTGCCACACCTGCCTACAAGTCCAAACAAGGAGGAGCAGAGCAAAAGCAGAGCACTGTGAAGGTGCTCAGCCTGCCTAAGACAAACTGAAGTAATTACCTGTTTCCACGCGGCCCTGTGGCAGCTCAATTATGTTGCGAATGCTCGTTCCAGGCAGCCACACGGTGTCGCAGCAAGGTGCAAAGTCCTGTCCACAGAACCTTCTACAAGCTTTCCCTCCAGCTTCCACTTCAGCAGTTCTGCGAGCAAGCTCTGCTGGTGCTGGCAATTCTCGCACAGTCGCGATTTCAGAACATCATTGACCAGGCTGCTCTAATGTAGAAGGTGGTGGACTTGGACTATGAGTTGCCAAGCATTTGCAGCAAATTGAAGGTCCACCGCAAACATCTGTTTGCGAAAGCTGCGTTGGCAACTCCTAGCAGACACGCTAGCTAAGCCGGCATCCAGCACAACAGAAGGGCAGTGGTGCTGCACAGCAGCCAAGCATCCAGGAGGACCTGCTGGACAGTATGCATGTGCGACCTGGGTACTTCCAACAGCATCAAGGCTCTCTAAAGGGAGGCTAATGATGAGTGGTACACCAACCTCGTGAATCGGACCACGAGAGCACCATATAGAAAATGGCCTCGAAGCTGTAGCTCACATCTGCCAGCCAGCGAGCAAGTCACCTCCTTGGAAGCATGGGATGAAGGATGAGTTGAGCGAAATTTACTCTGTTAATACACTTCTGCTCAGTTGCCAGCTATACTCGTCCTCCTCACGCAAGACCTGCCATGACTCTCAAGAGAAGCGGCACGTCCCAGCACAGCCGGAGGCTCGGGGCCAGCTGGTCCAGCAAGAGGACCCCTGACACCGTCGATCGAGCTGCATTTGGCCGGCTGCTAGCAATCTTGACGGAAAGGCCGTCCAGTGACGTCGGGAGCCCTCTACTATGCCATGCACGTCCAAGCCCCCCCCGCTTAAACAACAATGACCAGAACTGGCGCAAAGACGGGCTTGGCTCCCAGCTCGCTGTACACGCTCGGGACGTAGGGAAGTGGCCAAGAGCGCACCGTTGACGTGGAGCAAGCGCTCGAGGAAGACGCTGACGAAGACGGGGTGCGCCTGCGTGCCGGCCGGCGGCGTGCCCTGCCCCGCAAACGGCTGCAGCATCTGCGCGTCCGCCCGGCGTCCCAGCAGCAGCAGCAGCGACGGCAGCAGCGCGGCCAGCAGCGCCAGCCACATCGGCGGTGCGCCGCCCGCCGCCCGTCGTCGACGCCGCGGCGGCCCTGTGCGCTCCGGCGGTTGAGGCCTCAAGAGCTCCGGCGTGCCGAGGAGGACGCCGCCGCTCCGGCCCGGCGCCGCAGCCTCGGCGGCCATGCTCGGACTCCGCCCAGCGCCCTCAGATCACGCCGGCCGGCGCGTCCGGCGCGCGTCTCGCCGCAACTCGCGGGCAGCTNCAGAGGAGGGAGGACGAGGGCCGCCGTTGACGAGTTCCCGCGCGAGCTCCGGAGCTCGAGCTCCGCCGCCGCCGCCGTCGCCGCCGCCGTCGCCGCGCCCGCCGCCGCGCCCGCCGGCAACCCACGTGCGGGGAGAAACCATCGAGGCAATTGGCGTCGTTGGCACTCTGTTTAACGAGTTGGCATTTCCCGTCGTTTTCGGTCAACGGAGCGTCTAATTGACAGCGGCGCCTGGATTCTGACTAACCCTCCCGTTATTCTGAAACCTATTTTACCAGCAGCCCTCCAAGTTGGGCAGCGTGCGCAAAGGGCGCCATGGCGCCAGCAAGCCGGAAGCGGAGGGAGCGGCTTGGGGTCCCCGCGGCAGGTGATGCGCAGCGGGGCCTGGCAGAGGCGCTGAGCGGGGCGGGCAGAGGGACGGCGCGGCCGAGCCGAGGCGAGGAGGAGCCTGGGAAGGCTGCGGGCAGCGTGGGCAAGAAGAAGCTGAGGCTGGCCGGCAAGAATGAGGAGAACGGGAAGCGGGCCTCCGGAGATGGGGTGAGGAGGACGGTGGCGGCGACGGCGACGACGACGGCAACGACGGCGGAGCCGGGTGCTGCCGGAGCGGCAGAGGCAGAAGTAGCTCCGCCCAGCACCGGACCTGCCGCCGGCGTGGCTGCTCCTGGCAGACGCGGCGGCGGCGACATCGACAGCATCTTCGAGCTGGCAAAGAGGAGACGCAGCAGCAACAGCACGACGGCGAAGACGTCAACGTCGCCACCGATCGCCAGCGAGGGCCGAGAGGGCCCACTGGGAAGGATGGTCGAGAAGGCGAGGCCGTCAAGCAGTAAGTCACCGACCGCCAGCAGAAGGACGGCTACCCAACGTGCGCGATTCCAGCAGGGGCCGCCGTCTGGAGCTGGTGCTGGTACCACCGGGCGGCGGCGGACTGCCGACGGCCTGCCCATATACCGGGAGGAGGAGCTCCGGTTGGGCAGCCGAGCGGCCTACGCTGGCGGGACCGAGCTCTGCCCCTTCGACTGCGAGTGCTGCTACTGACGGACCGGCCGTCGCCGCCGTTCCGATTGGAAGGAGCGTGCCACTCGGGGGCAGGACCTATCTCTTGGTATGTAGTAGTAACAATCTGCTTGGAGCTATTGTTGCTCCAGCGTCTTTGTCCATCTATTGGCCTGTTGGCCACCACTGCAAGCCCATGCCCTAGCTGACCTCAACCTAGATTCTGCCCCTTTCTTGGTTGATCAAGCAGGCACACAGGCCAGAGCACTCAAAGAGGAGCTTCTCCACCCTATTGTCTGGCGGCCATTTGTTGGCGGCTGGGTTAGCGACTCCATCATGCATATGGGAGGAGAAGGGAGAAGGGCGTCCAGCGTTTTACACTGTGAGGTAATTATGACGTTTCACCATGAAATTGCTCGTCCGGTGTCCTCAACTTGGCAAAGCTCTGCTGCCAAAAGCATTGGCCTCTAGAGACTGGCACCCGTTGGCTTTTGCCATAAGGTGGCGTCATAAGTTCCTATAGCATGCAAAGGCAATAGATGTCTCTTCTGCACCTTGTGGAGCACAACCCTGAGTAGTGGTTAAGCGAGCCACCAGCTGCTGCTGTGAACTGGACCTCACAAACTCCGTCTTGTATGCAGGTCGACGGTCCGCAGAGGGCTGGAATGCTAAAACCCTAAACCCTAAACCCTGAACAGATTCAGATTGAAAAGCTGCGCATGATCCTTGGTTGGGCTAGTTTTTCTGATCCGATGTTACTTGTCTGCATGATGCCCCTTCCAGCAGATTGTCCAGCATGCTTAAGCAGAACCTAGCGGCCAAGATTCGGCCTACCCTGCCTTGATTGCGCTGAGGTACTAGAGAAGGGCCCTGGCTTGCAGCTTCTGCTGCAGCTCAAATGTCGAGCAGCTGTATGGGACAGGCTGTTTGCGCAGCGCATGAACTGGGGAGAACTGTTTTTCCGATTGTCTTCACTCGAGATGAAATGTCACTCTAATTTGGCAGTGTGTTGTGGCACACTGCACCTCAATGCTCTCCAGCTGTCGCCTGTAGCCTTTAGCTGCGAGCGCCATTTGAGGTGATTTATCTGCAACTGGCAATTAGCAAGGGCAGGCAAATCTCTGTGAAGTGAGGTTCACTTGACTGCAAGAACCAGAAATGAAGCACACAACATATCTGGACCCATGTTCCTTTTGGTGCAGCCCTTGAGCAACATTGTCCTCCTGGAGGCTCATCTTCCTTGCTTGCAGGTATCCCGTACGCTGAGGTGGCTGCTATGACATTCAGAGTGGCCATCGGTGGCCCGTGGGTGGCCATCGGCAAAAAATGCATGCGTGGTAGCATGCAAGTCAAAATATCAAATGGGAATGTCAATATTTGAACCTTTTCGTGAGAGTAGCAAGCTTGTAACGTGACAGTTGTAAGACAGACTGCTTGCCTGAACCATCCTGCAGCAGGGGCAGCTAGAGCTAAGGGCGGTCGCCTTGCTTGGCATGCAGCTACAGTGAAGGGGTCGGGATGCACTTCAATCCGTCGATGCTGAGCGGAAAATCCCAAAGGCTGTGAATGCCCCTGCTGCACCGACCAGGGCAAGCGCCAGGGGCGGGAGGGGCGTAGGCACACCCAGGCTCTGCAATGCGCACAATAGTCCCCAGATGCTTTTCCCAGTCAGCTGTTAAGACTAGACAGCTGGAATCTGCTTTTATATAGCTACATTGGAGAGCCTAAGCCCATTAAGCTTTGACACAGTAGCAGAAGCAAGTGTACATGCTGGAGTGTGAGTGTGCAGCCCGCTCACCTCCAGGACGCCCTTGCCGGAGACGATCTCCGCGCCAAGTGCACCCACAAAACCAAGCATGGCAGCGCGGCCAAGCCAGACATTGAGGCCGCCACCACCACCGCCATCAGCAGCGACCTCGCCCGCCTGCTCGTCCACCATGGCTCTGACGCCAGTTGTACGCCTTAGGGGCGCGGCTTTGTTCGGCGATGATCGCCGCAATGGCCTCAGGGTGCCTGCACCTGGCAGCCCGCTCCCGAACCAGTCAGAGCTTGGCTGCCGCTCCCCCAATCCAACACAACCCATCTGAGTGCATCGTCGCAAAGCGCCCACATCCCTCCGGCCACCGCTTCCGGCACCGCTGCGCCGCGCCGCCTGCAGAGCACGCCGGCAGGCCCTGCATTGCAATGTCCTTTCCACTAGGCGACATCCAGTCGGCGACCACAGGCGGCAGCTTAGTGGTGGACGGCGCCATCGCTGTGCACCTAACGACGGAGCAGAGCAGGGACTGCGCATTGCACCTCCAAGCGTGACGCGCCGCCCGCAGCCACCGCCGCCGCCGCCGCTCCGGCAGCGCGTGCCGAGCTGCGCTGCTGGCCAGATACGGCAGTGGCTGCAGGTCAGCCGGGCCTCGCCGGCCGGACAAGGACGCGGAAAGTTTGCGCAAGGGGGCAACGGTCTCAACGCTGACCTCGTCCGCAGGAGGCGGGCGCGGCCGCGGCGGCGGCGACGGCTGCGGCTGCGGCCATGGCGGCGACTGGCCGGGGGTGAATTGTGGGAAAAAGCGCGGCCATGATGGTAGTATTGGTTACCAAAGTGAAGCCAGCCCATAAAGGTATGGCCAAAAGAGATGGCCACAGGGCCGAGAGGCGCTAAACCCACACCACAACTGGCTACAACGAAGAGGAGTGAAATTGTAACCCCTGGTCTGCAGCCGCATCTGGTCAGCGGCCGCTCCGTCCTGTACATGCCCCCCGCCGGGGCGCGGCAGGTAGTGTGAAGAAGAAGGTGTGGCCGCTCCGTCGATCCTGACGGCGCTCGCCCACCAAGCGGTCACAGTTTCGAAGGCGCTTCCAGTAGTGGGCGACGTGAGTGGCCAGGGGTAATAGAGGAAAGTGCTCGCCCATTGAGAATAGGGGCTGGAACAACCAGCCCGAAAAAGAATGAACAGAGTACGAGAAGGGGGCCAGGGGAAGCGCTAAGAAACAGAAACAAAGCAGCTACGAGACACTCAGTAACCCCTGCTAAGCAGCCGCAGATCAGAGATGCTGGGCTCCTGGAAGTGGGTCCCCTGGTAATAGGGCCACTTTCCCGTCTCGCTGCAGAAAAATGCGTGTATATTAAGAGATGGGGAGGCCATGTGTGGCCAAGTACAAAGGCAAGCACATTGGACAAATGTACGTCACCTGCTGCTAAGCTGACCCGCTCAGTAACCACGAGTCAGCACATAGAGGTCGCTAGCTGACGCTCGAATACCGGACGGCAATTGACTAGCTCTTGTGCCAGCAGCTAAGGCTCGACCAGCTTTCTGATGCAGAGCATACGCCTGAGCTCGTTGCAGACAGGTTGACACTCGACGTCGCAGAAATGACAGATAGGCTGCCGGCATACCCATCTGGGCTGGGAGCATATCCTCGCGTCGTGCATATCCCAGTCTCGCTATGTTCTCGAGTAGGGTATGGAAGCGAGGACCCAAGCAGCCGAAAGTGTCGATTGCGGCCGGGAGGAGGTGGTCACTGCGGGGGTAGTCTGAGTAGTGTCGGAGCTCCATGGCCCGGGCGCTGCACCTTCGTGCCGGCAGAAAAGAAGATGCTCGCCCATTGAGAAGAGGGGCTGGCAAAGCCAGCCATGACCCCCGCCGCCGCCGCCGCCGCGCGCCTCCTGCGCGCCTGGCTGCAGCGCGCCTCGCCGACGGCCGCGCCACGCCTCCAGCCGGTACTGCCCGCGATCGCGCCGGCCCGTCGTGCCGGCCGCTCCATATTGCAGGCCCTTTTGCTGCGCCGCCGTCCGCTTGAGCCTGGCTTGGCCGTCGCACCAGCTGATCCGTCCGGATCGCTCGCCGCCGCAGGTAGCTCCAGGGCGAGCTCGCGCGGGGCCAGGCTCACGGCCGGGCGGCGCGAGCTTCGGCGAGGGCCGCCACGGCCGCTCCTGGCAGCATTACGCCGCCGCGCCGATCGCACTCGGCCTCGCTGCCAGGCGCGGCCCCGCTCGATAGAGGCGTCCGCCTATGCAGCTTGCTGCGGGCAGCTCCGTCAAAGCACGCGCAGCAGCGGCCTTCACCTGACGATGCTGTGGGCTGGTCATTCTGATCAAGCTCTCCGTCATCTTCTCCTGCAGTGGCTACGGGGGCCTCTCCGTGGCGCTCGCCGACGCGCCTGCGAAACTGCCGCCTCCTTCTGGTATCGTCGACCCCGAGGACGCGTCTGAGGTCGAGCAGGTTCGCAAAGAGGCGGATCCCGCCGCTGCAGCAGCCTCCGCTCCCCGCAAGAAGCGCATGATCATCCTGGGCTCTGGATGGGGCGCCATCTCGGTCCTCAAGACCATCAACTCCGACCTGTACGACATCACCATCATTTCGCCGAGGAATTACTTCGTCTTCACGCCCCTTCTTCCCAGCGTGACCAATGGCACAGTGGAAGCTCGGAGCATTGCGGAGCCAGTGCGCCGCATGCTCTGGAGTGTAAGCAAGAACGCTCGACCTGTAGCTCTGAGCAGCATGTTGCCTGCACAACTCAGCTGCTGCTGTCACAGCGCATTGGCTATTGAAGTATCTGCCCGGTGCTCACTATAACGAGACAATACAAGGTGCTGTCAAGAGCTCTCTTAGCTGACCTGCTTGTACAGGAATTGGCACTTCTGAGCAAGCTTGCTATCACAAGGGGTTCTGTCCCTGTCAGGGTCCAGCCCTTGGCCAGCCCTTGGCAGCCACAGTCTCGTCATGGTTGGGGAAAACAGTTACCTGACTGGCATCTGACTGCCCATGATGTACATTTCCATCCCATGTGCAGAGGAGAAAGAGAGCACTGTACCTCGAGACGGAATGCTGTGATATCGATCCTCACAGCAAGATTGTTTGAGTGAAGGACGTCTCTCTGACCAAGGTCCCAGGGATGGAGGAGTTTGACCTGGAGTACGATTACCTGGTTGCTGCAGTTGGTGCCCAAGTCAACACGTTCAATACACCTGGCGTCAAAGAGTACTGTCACTTTCTGAAGGTACAGCCAGGCTCAGAGCAAGACGAATCTCAGACTTAACACTTGGTCAGCGCACTATGTCGTGGATATTGGTAAGTGTTTTCCAGTGACTAAAAGCAGCGTTCCTGACTTTGCAGGAAGTGGAAGATGCTACTGAGATAAGGGAGCACGTGATCGATTTGTTCGAGTCTGCCAGTAAGCCAATGCTGAGCATAGAGGAGAAAAGAAAGATGCTGCATTTTGTGGTTGTGGGTGGAGGCCCCACTGGCGTGGAGTTTGCAGCTGAGCTTCATGACTTTGTCAAAGAGGATGTTGTGAAGCTGTACCCAGGCTTGACCGAACTAGCCAGCATCACACTGGTTCAGTCAGGGGACCACATTCTGAACATGTAATGCTGCAACCCTTTCCCGACCAGGACAGTCTATTGATGTATCCACAAGCAAACTGCTTCTTTTGACTTATGCTTGCTAGGCCTAGCAGTAGCAGTCACAATACAGGCCTCGCAAGCAGTGATATTTGAATCTCTGAGTAGGCATGTTTTGATAGGCACCGCAGTATGTCCACAGATGGCTACAGCTACACCTGTACTGTGATTGCTATGATACTAGAGGGTCACCTTCATTGAATGGACGCACTGTTTTTGAGCACTTTCTCTGTTTGGCCTCAGGTTTGACAAAAAAATCACGGAATTTGCTGAGAAAAAGTTCAATCGTGACAAGGTTGACGTAAAAACAAATGCTCGTGTCATCGCTGTCACCGATAAGGACATTACGATCAAATCCAAGGATGGAGGCAAGGTGTACAGCATGGACTACGGGTTGATTGTCTGGTCAACGGGCATTGGCACTCGACCAGTTGTGGCGCACTTTGTGGAGCACTTGGCCAGGTGCAGGAGATGCTCATGTTAGCTGCAGATGCGCTTCACTTATGCAGCAAAAAGCCCAATTACAATATTTGCTTCTCCATCAGTACTGGATCTGTCAGCAGATTGCAAGCCCCTCTTAGTCCTTTATCATACTGCCACTGCAGAAGGACAGGCGTGCCCTGGCAACAGACGAGTGGCTGAGAGTGAAGGGCACTTGGGATGTGTGGGCACTCGGGGGATTGTGCAACTATTGAGCACAGGAAAATGCAGGTGCAACTGTCTCCATTCTGCTCTCGAGTCCTCAATTCCCATGCTGCAGCTTTGCTGACTAATACTTGTCAAACCTTCGCAAAGGGGTCAAGGTCACATTATTCCTTGAGTCTGTATAGATTCATAGATCAGTTGCTTCAAGTGCTGTTGAGAGAGTGAATAACTTATACCTGCTGCCTGATGTTATTCATGTACTGTGTTCACTGTACAGGAAGATATAAATTACCTCTTCAAACGAGCAGACAAGAATGGCGATGGCAAGCTTACTCGCAACGAGCTGAAGACAATTCTGGAGGAAGTCAAGGGCCGTTACCCACAGATTGCAATCCACCTGAAACGAAGACAGATTCGCAATCTCATTGGGGTAAGTTGGTCATTGTTAATTTAGGGTGTAGCGCTGAGGTCTAAGGTTTAGGGCTAGGAATCAGCGTTGGGATTAGGGTTTAAGGTTAAGGGTTTAGGGTTTAGGGTTCACATCTTTTCGACGCCATTTGGTCACTCACTCAGAGCACTTGCTCAAGCATGGCAGGACATGGAAGACAGAGACAAGGGTGTTGGGCAGGACAAGCCAGTTGACATTGCCAAATTCAAAGAGGCTATTTCTAAAGTAGACGCACAAATGAAGACTCTTCCTGCAACTGCTCAGGTACTGGAGCAGGGCTTCTCATTGGTTCTTTATTCTCTCAAACCGTGTTTCTACAGAGTCAGCAGAAGTCAGAAGTTGCCTTCACACAGACAAAGCTCTTTCGATGGCCACCAACAGATTGAGCAATTTCATTTGACATGCTCTCCTTCTCTCCATCATCGCCTCTGCAGGTTGCCGCTCAGCAGGGAGAATACTTGGGAAAGTCCTTCAACAAGCTTGCATTACAGCCCCCCGGCACTGAGGAGGGCCCCCTTCGTATTCGGGGGGAGGGGCGTCACAGATTCCCAGCCATTCATGTGTGCAGCTTGCCAACAACACCGCAATGTCTTCAGTCGTCAACATCACTCCATTTGTGAGCTGTATTGAATTCGCGAATAGCAGCAGCATTCAGCTTACTATGAGTCATGGCCTGCATATATAATGAGACTGACGCAGATCATTGAGGAACCACAAGCGCAGGTATCAACATCTAGGACAATTTGCTCCGCTGGGAGGTGGCGTATCAGGCTTGGAGACTACAGGAGAGTGGGTTACAGCAGGTAGATCGGCTCAGTGGTTGTGGTACTCCGTGTACTTCAGGTATTTATGGTCTGACTACTGCTTTTATTAGTGGGTCATAGCTGAATGTTGTGGGCCTTAAAATCTGACAAGCTGGTCACAAAGCAGAGGTGGCAAGCACTTCATGTCAGCTGTGGTGTTGCTATGGAGCACAAGTGCAATGGAACACAACATGCACCTGTGTCCCCCTGTAGCTAACTTGAATACTTTGCAGCTCATATGCAATTAAGTCTGGCTGCCCAGTTTGTAGGTGCTATAGGTCAAGAAAAGGGTAGCACACAAGGCAGGCATGTCATTTGCAGGCCTGTCAGTATGCTAGTCAAAACGCACAACCCCATCTTACATCTTCTCATGCAAATGTGGTGCAGTAAGCAGGTTAGCTGGCGGACACGCTGCCTAGTGCTGTTTGATTGGACTAAGACTACCATTTTTGGGAGGGATTCCAGTCGAATGTGAAGAAAGCAATCATGGAACAAGCACCGAGCTGACAAAGCCGATGCAGCAACTAAGCTGCATGTACCGGACAGCATGTATTATTGCTGTAGTGCATGGAGGTTGCACCAAGGTATTGCAATCTCGATAACCACTGCCGTACCTACAGCTAGAAGTGAAGTGATAAGGGTGTGAAATAGCAAGAATGACCTGTACAGAGTTTTGTCATGACCATTGCTGTCCTACTGCAGGGGTGTGCCTCCACTTGGCCACTAGATGGCATGTACAATCACATCCGACTGAGCACCAACAAAGATTAACGTTTAGATATTCATTCTGGCAAGTGGTTGAGCACTGAGATAATTGTTGTTTCTCAGGAGCTGGCTATCAGCTGGTTGAGTGTGCAATTGACAGCCTCTTCCCTTGCAGCACACCAGCGACCTTGGGATGCCGTGAGCTGCACTTGCAATGCAAATGAGTGTGTCAGAGGTCCCAAAAGCAGCCACAAAACATGTATAGGGTCATGTGCGTAGTTGGCAACTCTGCGCACTCCGGATAATGTGAGCGTAGTCCCTCAGCTATGGCAGAACAAAAAAGAAAGTAGAGCTGCATGACTATTAATAGCAGGCCTACAAATTCATAAACAGCAAAATTCTGAAATTCACGTAACACAACCTTTGGTGTACTTGGTGATGATGTCTGGACCCCTTTTGATGTGAAGGGACTTGTACTCAAACTCCTGGCAGGCTCCGCTCAGTATCGGTGAAGTGTTGATTGTTGGGTATTTGGCCTTGTGCTCGTTTGGTTGCATGTGGCGACCATGCTGTGCAGGTCCTGAAGTTGCTGCTCAGTACCTGTCAGAGCAGACGTGCAGGATCCAGGGCTTTGGCAGGACCACGCTCAGAGCCTGGACGAATGCTCAAGCCCTGGGCAGATATCGGCTGGCTTGTATCTCCCACTGGTCCAGAGCAAGTCTTAACGCCTTTCTGCAGGAAAAGAGTCGCCATTACCACCAGCATTGCCCAATGCCCAGTCAAGAGCACCTTGCCAGTAACTTAATCAGGGGGAATTAGCAGGCTCACCAGCACGGGCATCCTGACACGTAAGAACAATTCGAGCACAAGAAGAGGGCATGCATGGAGTGATAATTAAGGGAGGATTGCGCGAAGAAGGATTGGGTGGACGCACATGCGGCTTGCAAGATCTGGGATGCCACGCATCTCCTCGTTCAGCCTGGCCATGTCCTTTGCATATAGTCAGAGGCAGTCATAACCGTCGTTCTTAAGGGGCTCAGCTGCCCAGATGAACGTGAATTAAGTATGACATCTGCCAGATGATCTTTGCCTAAAGCCGTTGTGCCTTCAGTCAAAGAATCACAAGGGGCTACTACTCAGCTTTGTCACCTGAGGCACTCGTTGACAAAGCGATTGCCTTTGTATGCTGCATCCACGGCTGCAAACAGAAGGTGGCGGCTCAGACGCACGACCCAGCGGCAGTGGTCAGACCTTAAAGCGGAGCACTCATGAGTCGTACCAGGGTACGACTCATGACTACTTTGATTATAGGATCGGGCTAGCATTGTAGGGCTGAGGATCCAGGTGCACGAGTTGGCCACATTGCAGATGAGCTATGCAGCGCCAGCACAGACCCTCAACTTTTCCTACTGGAACACCAACAATGGATCCAGTATGCTTAACAATGTCTCGTGTAACAATTGTATCACTAACAAAGACCACATTCACTACATATTCAACGTCTCACCAGCATCCTGCAGGGCGCCGACAGCGTCACTGTGGCACCGCAAGTGGGCGGACACGCTGCCCAGGACCTGCAAGCCACACAGCTGGCAGTGCATGAGTCGTGTGGAGCGAGTCGAACCCCGTCGCCTGTGCGAGGCTGGCAGCTGAGCTCCTCCGCCAATGCAGCGGCGGCAGCGGCTGCGGCGGGGTGGGCCGGCGCGGGGGCGGAGGCCGCAGCGGCCGCTGCAGAGGCGGCAGCGGCGACGATGGCGGCGGCGCTGCTCGCGGAGCTCCATCGTGGGGCCGTCGCGCGAGGGACGAGGGCTACACCTCCTCCAGCGCCGCGCGCAGGGCGTCGGCGAGCCGCGCGAGGCCCTGCGCCACCGCCACGGCGTCCTTCTCCACCGCCGCCAGCACGTCCAGCGCCGCCGGCGGCCCCGCCACGGAAAAAAAAAAAAAAAAAAAAAAAAAAAAAAAAAAAAAAAAAAAAAAAAAAAAAAAAAAAAAAAAAAAAAAAAAAAAAAAAAAAAAAAAAAAAAAAAAAAAAAAAAAAAAAAAAAAAAAAAAAA
>WELB01000154.1:108014-123379 GCA_009602725.1 Spirogloea muscicola | reverse complement strand
CGGGCGGCAGTGGCGGCGCCGCGGCGGCGTCGGCGGCGGCCGCCATGGCGGGCGGCCCTCGAGCCGCTCGACCACGGGCGGCGGGGGACTGGCCGCCTAACCTTGGCCAGCCCGACCGGGGACTCTTAAGAATCTGGCCGTCTTGCAGATTTGTCCCACTCCCAGCACCCTCCGCCGTCCCGCAGAGGCCGCCGTCTCGACTGAAAAGGCCAACGAAGGCGGAAATGGCCGTCTCAGAACAGGTACCGGTTGATCCGACGCGGGTCTGGATTCTTTTGCTCCTCCGCCACGAACACGGGGGCCCGAAGGCGGGCGCGCCTCGGGGGCGCCGACCGGAAGCCATGGCGAGCTCCGAGGGAAGGCCGTGGAAGGGCGCTTCCCTGTGGCTCACAGCGAGCCCGAGGGCCGAGGCAGCTCCGAGGACATGCGGCCGCTGCCATTGCGAAAGCCCTACTATTGCCCAATTGCCGCCACATGACTGCTGGCACAGCTGGGGCTGGGACCTGCCTCGACCTCTCATGCCTGGCCGAGCAGGCAATGCTTCACTTGCTGGTCGAGCGTCAGCCCACCACTTGAATAGTTGTGACCCGCGCCGAACCCTCCCAGTAACTAGCATCACCATGTCAACAACGTAATCCACGCCGAAATCCTCCCAGTAACTACCATTACCTTGTCAATAACTGTACAAGCTGCGTCCGAGGTGCCCACAACCACAGGAAAGGTCTGCTTGTGGCCACCCTTGCGCTCAAGAAGCATCCAGGGGCTCCGCTTTGAGCACCAGGCGGCCCTTATGCCAGTGCCTCTGAGCCGCCATTGAAACCTGCTCGTCGGAGCCACCAGGTTCAACAAGGGTATCGGTATGAGGCTGTCCTGCACCTTCCACAGGTGGGCAGGGCTTGCATCCTGTGCGCATCGTACTAGGGGTGGCCTCTTTGATATTCCACTGGTGCTGAAGCTCGCCGAGGTCAAAGTAAGCCCAGCCCCGTGACTGCTCCTCGTCCAGTTCCGGCCACGACCCCACAGAGAAGCCAATGGCGTGCCCATTCCCATTTGGCAACTGCAGGGCGCCCTCGCAGAGGTCGTGGAGAGGTGGGAAGCTCCAGGAAGGGGTTGTGGGAACGTTGAAAGAGCTGCTGCCGCGCTCTTGGTCAGCGTCGATGTGGGGGGGTACTGAGGCCACAGGGACAGTTGGTGTTGGCCGTGAGTCTTTCAGTGTGTTGCCTTCATCAATGTCAGACCTGTCGGAGGTTGGATCCTCACCCCTCTTGCCTTCGGGGTGGTCCGAGCGCATGGAATGGTCAGGAGGCATGGCCTCCGCCTGCTCAACAGCGGACGCCGCTTCTGCAAGCAAACGGCGGGTCTCCAGCAGTGAAGCCCGTGTCGCCTCGTCCATGCTTGCACTCGACTCCAGTGCCGACGCAGCTCGCTCTGCTTCTGCCATCAGCATCCTGGTACACAAAGAGCACCTGTCAGCACTTCGATGTGGCAAAATCACATGACCCAAACACATTCAGATGCGCTGCTGCTGCAGACGTACTTCAGAATGTCCAGGAGAGGCTAGTGAGGGGTCAAGCAATATCGGAATGGAGCAAATAAGTGTCATAGAGGACGACAGTGCCCTTCCCACTGTACGACCATCAAGCACATCCATTGTTGTTGATCACGGCCTCATCCATGAAACCTTGAGCATGCTCCTGGACAGTGAGCCCCTGTCTCCAGGTTGAGTTCCGAAAGCGTTGCTTGAAGCAGGACATACCTGGCTGTCTCGGCCATCTGCCACCTCTGCTGACTGGCCGAAGCGCGCTCCTCCTGCATCGTCTTTATCCTGGTCAGCTTCTCATTGAAAAAGGGGTCGATGAAGCTGGACGCCCTCTCTATGCTGCTCTCTGCAGCACAAAGAGCGCTCTCTGCAGCGCGAAGAGTGCTCTCTGGCACCCCATCAGCTGCACTCGGCCCCCTCTTATGCCTGTCCAAGTCATCCGCTTCAAGCGCATCTGCAGGCTGGCATGATGGCGCCATCACTAAATTTGGATCAGCGAGTCTTGAGGTCTTTAAAGTCGCGCCAGCCCTCTGGCTCTGGGCTTTGGCCTCCTTAACAGTCTGAATGTTCTCGCCTGCCATGACGTCCGAAACAAATCTGTCCGTGGCCGCATTCCCTGAGAGCTTGACAGGGATGGGTGTACTGCTTGTGACAGGACGCAGCCTGGGGCTGCAGTTCCTCATACGGCCCTGAACTTTGTCTCTGTAGTCCTGCAGCAGCAGCACAGCAAAAACGTTGCAGGCAAAGTCAATTCTGCTCACAACCCTGGCAATGCTTAAGAGCATGGCATGTAAATATGAACAGCCACTGTTTCTAGTTTTACAATGTGCACATCTTCCTCTACTTGAGCGCTGATGGAGGAAGCTCCAGGCTGTAGCAGGTGCATACAGCGTTGGCCCACTTGGCCTTGATGGCTTCGGAAATGCGCAGGCGGTGCTCCAATGTCCGCGGGCCCCTCTTGCCGGCACGACCAGAAGGGGCTTTCATAGGGGTCTCCTTCTCCGGGAGCTGCTCCACCTCCTCCTGTGCAGCACCCTTCCGCGCGCCTCTGAGGCTGCTCCGGCTCACGGGCCACTCCAGATCCTCATCGCCTGCTCCTCCAATCTTCGCAGCCAACGCTACGTGCTCTTTCCACTCCGCAAGGAGCGCATTCTTGTCAGCGATAGCCCGCTTCTTGAGCTCCCAAACGCGCCGCATTGTCTGCTTAATCTTGTCGCGTGTTTCCTCACTGAAGCACCAAAGCACAACTGGCCTTCAATGTGGCTGCTTGAATCAAGCCAGCTGCATGTCCTGATGACCTACACACTGACTCACTAGTGTGCACCTCGCTTGGACCTTGTGCTAAAGCCAACAACTAGGTACGCAATTGTCGACAGGGAAGCACTGTCACCTAAGATCACAACTTGGTTGTAGGGCTGAATTCAGGCTAGGCCGATCGACTGAAGTTATGTCGAGTCTAAGCATATGCAACATTCTTGTCCTTTTGGCGAGACTTGCCTTTGGGAGTGGCCAACCACCACAAGCTTCCTTCGAATCTGGCCAAACAACACCAGTGATTCAATTGCTCTGCCTGGTGGCTGAACCTAAGAATCACACATATGCATGGCACCAAGTGTAATGGTACAGCATAGATATCGAGTTCTGGCTGCATAACAAGCTACAGCCTGTTCCTTTCTGATAGACTGCCTGCTCACTTGACAAGCTATGTGTTGACCATCTATGGTGCTGCTTACCTCGGGATTGCTCATGGCCAGCTTGGTCCTCTCCCTGATCTTCGCTTTGGTCTCTGCAACTTAACTTCCTGGTGAGCTCTCTCATCACCTCAGCAATCGGTCAAGATCAAGCAACCACGCAGAGCTTGCGAGCCATGTGCCTTGCATCTCATGGAACCTTGTGCACAAGGACGTGTGCCTCGGTGGGCTGAGGGCAGGGCCTTGGTGGACCTTCGGAGTGATGGATGCCCTTGTTCCACGGCGTCTTGCCCTTGTTGGCGGCGCTGATCCGCTCGCGCCGCCGGCGTTCGCGGGCGACGAAGGCCTCCACCGACAGGCCCGCCGCGGCCGCCGCCCGCCGCAGCTCCTCGGCGTCCGCCTCCCGGCTCGAAGCCCCTCCCGGCTCCCGGCTCCCATCTGCGCTCCCGGCTAGCCCGTCCACCTCCGCCTGCCCTTTGCCATTGGAGGCTTCAGCCGGTTCCTCGTCTCCGTGGCCACCGCTCCTCGAGCTCTCCCCGGCTCCGTCTGGCGGCAGGCTCTGCCTGATGCTCCAGCGCCGTGGTGTCTTCTGACGACCTGCTGGTTAGCACCCCAGCTTGGAGTCATGCAGGTGCAGCCACCGCCACAAGAGGCATGGCCAGTAGCGGCCGCCTCTGGTGCATCAAACTTAGCTTCTGCGCTGCGAGACGAGGGGCTCACGATCAGGCGGACAGAGCCGCAGGCCGACGGGGAGGACGGCGAGCTCAGTAGACCGCAGCGCCTGGCAGCTGCGGGGAGGTGCGGCCAGCGCGAGAGCAAAGAGAGAGCTCCCGGCACCGCCACAGCTCGCCGACGGCCTGCGGCAGGAGCTCGCGCATGGCGCTGAGCGCCAAATCAGCGCGGCTGTGCCGCACGGCCGGCGGCGCTCCCCGGAAGGCAAGGCCGGCCCGGCGCTGCCGCAAGGCAGCGGGGCTGACCTGGCCGCCGCCGCCGCCGCCGCCGCCGCCGCCGGCGCGAGCATGNCCTCCGGGCGCGCCCGGCGGCGCCGCGAGCTCGCGCCAGCCGCGCCAGCTTCAGGTCGGCCCGCAGCCGGGCCCAGCAGCGCGGCCGCAGAGTGGTGCCCGCGGCCTCACGGCACGCTCTGAGCCGCTCTCTTGCCCGATCTCGCGCTCACACAGCTCCGGTCCTGCGTCGTGGACGCTGCGCTGCGAGGTCGAGCTGAGCCAATGGACACATCATCTAAGCGACAGCTTGGCCGTCTTGGCGCTCAGGTCCTCTGCGTGCAGACGTCGACCACAAATCGCCTTCCACCATGCACTCTGCTCGGCGACAGAAGCATGCATATCCGCCGCGAAGGCAGGCGCCGAGGTGATTACCAACGGACCTGATGAGCTTACTTCCTCACATCAGTGCTGGTCAGAGTTTGCAGCTGATGTCCAATCCTTGTCTGCTGACCTCTGCAGATCTGATGAGGGTTGCTACAAGTCTGCATCGGAAGCAGCCTGCGCGTGCATCGGGGATCTGCTGTGCTCTCTTGACCAAGGAGAGGTGAGCCAAACGTCAGTCTGCCTGCATTGCAGGTCATCGAAGACTACAAGCTCACATTGCCTTGTACTTGATGAGCTTCGCATGCTTGGCCCCTCGCAAGGCCTGTGCAGCTCTCACGAGCAGGAGGCCAGGTGGCAAGAGAAGTCCCAAAGTGGTGACTCGGGTGACTGATTGAAACGTCTTGGAGATTGACTTACAGCTACGGAGCGGCAGCTTGCCAGGGTACAGAGAGGCCACTCATGGAGGACATGTACGCCATTGAGGTGGACTCAAGTGGCTCTGGCCCCTCCTTCTTTGGCGTCTTTGACGGCCACGGTGGTGACGCGGTTGCGGTGTAAGGTTCTTGGACTTGCCTCACTTGTGGATGACAATATGCTAGGTGTTTAACCTTGATCTAGTTTTGTCACTATTAGAATTCAGAGGGCACGCCTGCCTTCCTCCACTATGTTAGAGCCCTAAGATCGTACATCAAATCATCAATCGTATCTCAGCTTCTCAGACGCAACCTCTTTAAGCAGATCTCTTCTAAAAGTCTCATGCTTGAGCACTAGACTTTGTGTGTGCACCTTTACGAGCATGCTTGAGTGCTGGACTGGCAAAGAAGATCGTCACCGTCATGAGCGACATCTGGCTCAATCAAATATCGGTGACACTGGTTTGCACAGGTTTTTGAAATCTGCACTTTGGCCTGTATACAAACAGAAGCTTGCAGGTGAGCTTGGCAAAGGTCAGGAAGCAGACTCACGAGGCATAGAGTGATGCATACATGAGAAATTGTCATGTATTGCAGTCAAGTTGTTCAGGAAGATTGATGCTGACCTGATCCGATCGGGCTTGATTGTAGGGTTAGAACCCATGTGCGCTACTTTTGATGCCTTCCTGGAGGTTGATCAGAAGACACTGGTCAGCCTACTTTCTTACTGCTCCGTACCATCTGAGAGTCAGATGTTTTTGTGAGCTTGAGAATGCGTTAGTTGCGTCATCTTATCTCTTCCTATCATCAATGCTGCAACAGGTGCAGCCCAAGGGATTCTTTGGAGGCATGAGGGAAAGGGGTCTTGGCGGTTCAAAGTGCGGAGCTACAGCAGCAACTGCTGTACTGCTTGCACCACAGGGTATGTAGAGAGCAGTTGCTTGAGTTGGCGAAAAGTGAATGCATGCCAGCTCTCCGCGTTGGCTAGCGATTCCTTGTCGGTAAGAGACCACAGACAACTCTGATTTACTGCAGTCCTCAGAGTTTTTATCTGGAGCCAGACTGCAAAGTATTCACTACATTCTAATTCGTCTGCAGGAGGGAGACAGCAGCTTGTGGCAGCAAATGTGGGAGACTCTCGCGTAGTCATGTCACGAAAGGGCCAAGCAATTCAGCTCACAGTTGACCACAAGGTATGTCCATTCATGTTGCAGCTACTAAATACTGCTGTAGAGACTTCTCCTCTTGGGGAAGTCTTCGTTCATGGATCCCTCATTCTTCATCCCATTCAAAGTTTTAGCCGTTCTGTCCATTACCACAAGACCTTGTACTGGCCACTGCACAAGCACCTTGTGGTATCCTCTTGCTCGTACAGCTATCGTATGCAATATTCCATTGCCAGCAGCTAATGCATCTGACTGCTTACAGCCGAATGTGGAAGCTGAGAGGAAGCGGATTGAGGCTAAGAACCTGACTCCGAAGAAGCCATTGGTGATTGCTCTACACCACCTATGCCTGTCAAGATTTTGTATCTTCAAGGTCATAAGGAACGCAGCACTCCATGCTACTTCCGGTACATCAGCACTGGCTTTATTCCTGACACAACGCATTGCTATATTCCTGTGCTTAAAGCAACTTCTTGCCCACCAAATGTTCAGGTTGTGGATGTCAATGGCACGTGGAGAGTTGGAGGCTTGCTTGCTCTTTCACGGGCTTTTGGTGATGTCTACTTGAAAGAGTAAGGCCCAATTCTCTTTTGCACTCCTTGCAGCATCTTGCAGCTTGTGGTACCCGTGGGCTCGAAGGCAAGATTAGTTCTTCTCAGCTGAAGGTCTTGGATAGCTTTTGGCTTCTGCAGCTGGTCTGATGGGTTAAAGGACGGGGCAAGTGGAGGCTTTGGCTTGACTGCCGAGCCGACCGTAGTTGCAGAGGATGTCAGTGATGGTAAGCCCGAATTCCTGTCATGCTCCCAGTCATCTCCAGGGAGCAGAGAGCTGTACATTGAAGTGGCCTTGATTTGGTGCAGCTTCTTTCCTGAACTGCCTGTGCCCACTATGTGTTTGCCTGTGGAGGTGTAATTCCCCCTTGCGGAGAAGGAGTATGCATTTGCTGGTCTCAGCTCACAAGTGAACACATCATTTGCATGTGTGCAACTTTGGAGCAGATTTGGAACTGTTGATCCTTGCAACTGATGGCTTTTGGGACATGGTCTCCAATCAAGAAGCTGTTGACCTAGCTCTTGACTGGTACGCACTTGCAGGGGTCCGGGGTCTTGCTTGTGCAATTGTCCATGCAATGTTGTACTCGTCTACATATAGGCAGAGTGGTCATATGACTTAGTGCAGGCAAGGCTTATGTCCACTGAGCAAAGACGGGCTCTGTTTGTGCAGGGGAAAGTCTGCGTCACTTGAAACAGTGTCGCAGAAGCTTGTGAGCTTGGCACAAGCGAGAGGCACAGGGGATGATGTCACCGTGATTGTTGTGAGGTTGTCAATGCCTCCAAGATAATGGTCTTAATTAGAAACAATGCAGCGTTAAGTCAATAGGCAAATTCTAGGTATTCAATCGTCGCAGTATTGCCTCCTCAAGTAGCGAATAGCAGGGTCGCAAAGTTGGTGCAACATGATGTATTCTCTTTGCAACATGAGGTAACTGTGAATGCAGAGCATGTGAAGTGGCTTGCTCAGGTGCAAGTGCACGCACAGGCCCAAGTAGCCAACTGGTCAGATATGTGGCCTGTCTCATTACTTCAGAACGTCACAGAATGAGGACTTTGAGGTCAGTCCAGGGGAAGAAATGTGCAAGTTTTCTGGATGGCTGATACCAGTTGCTTGAAGATTGCTGTGAACAACTCAGGCATGGAGTAGTATAGCAACCCTATGTTTGTGCTTCGTTTTCCAGATGTGCAGCATTGAAGCGATGCAGCAGCAGCTGTTGCACGGCAGCCCCGATTGAGCCATGTCTGTCACGTGGCTTCAAGTCATTGGGCATGTTGAGCAACAGTAGATCACAGCAGATCGGGTTCGCTATGCAGATGGGGCCATGGAGGAAGAGCGGAGGCCAATAAGGTATGGAGAGTTGGCCGCTGAGGATGCTGCGACATTGGCCACGCAGAGAGAGGTGGTTGGATTAGGTGCGAGGGGAGTGCCATGGCCCTCATATGCCAGCAGAGGCGCGTGTCCAAGAGAGGTGGTTGGATTAGGTGCGAGGGGAGTGCCATGGCCGTCATGTGCCAGCAGAGTGGCGTGTCCACAAGCTGAAAGATTGCATGTGGAGGGTGACGGAGGGCCCTAGAGCAGCCAAAGATGGAAGGTAAGCATAACACCAAGGAAGTGGAGGTGGGGTGGGCTTAAGGAGGGCCGTTCTAAAGTGGCAATATGGTGAACCAACGTCTTGGGCTGGGAACCACCCAACTCGGCCATGTGGCCAAGGGAGCGCTCCCTGTCAATTAAAACGCCCTGCTTATCGGGCTCATTCTGATCTGTGGCGATCACGCCTGCTCCTGGCCGTAGGTGTGGCTGCTGCCCACCCTGGGTGCTAACTGAGCCTGTGCTAGCCCAATCTGTCTGCCGCATGAGGAATTCTGCGTGTGTCCGCCGAAACGTAGGCTGTGCGCGCGGAGAGCGGCAAACCGCCCAACTAAGTACATTGCAGTGGGGAAGGCGAGATGCGGTGACGGCTGCCAAACTGGAAGGGCTGCTCTCGGAAGAGCATCTTCTCTCGTAGCCAGACAGCTCCTGAAACGTGTCGAACGCGTACCTCGTACTTCCCAAGGAACGACGGGAAAGACCCACCCTAACCTTGGGGGGGGGCGTGCGCGCGCCATGTGGCATGCGCTGAACTCCTCGCCACGTGGCAGAAGGAGGGAAGCCTGTCCAAGAGGGCGGCGGCCGCCGCGCTTCCGAACCGATCTCGTCAGTCCTGTTTCACGTTTATGTACATTCCTTCGGCTGGACCCACACAGCACATTGCCGGAGATTGCAATGCCTGTTCCCTTCTTTACTGGGGGGCTGGCCCGTTCCATATCTTCTATCATTCACACCCGTCGCTCCCATTCTACGAGGGAGAGATTCTGTCATCCAGTAGGAGGCGATGGCTGTGATTGGCCAGCCCAGATGATAGATTGGAGGAAGTCCGGAATTCCCCTTCTTCTTACTGATCGATTTCGTCAAATCTTCCTTAACCAAAAGTCTGCTTAACAGCAGCACCCGCAGCCGTCTCTCACTAGACCGCCTTCACTTCAGCCGCTGCCGCAGCCGCCGCCGCCGCCGCCGCCATGGCGGCCGCCGCGCNCCCCGCCGCGACCTCCCGCCGCTCCCTGGCCGGCCGCCGCGTGAGCCCCGCTGCCCTTGGCGCCCCTGGCCCGCCGAGCTCGTCGCAGCAGGCCTGCCGGCGAGCCGCTCTGCCTGACGGCCGCTCTTTCCTTCCTCGATCTTGGCCGCTCGCTCGGCCGCTGTGTCCAGCTTCGTGAGCTGATGTCGTTGGCTTGCTGTTCCCCCCCGGCAGGCTGTCGGCGTGACTGCCAGCTCGGGGCCCTTCCGACCTTCGTCTCTGCGCAGCTCATTCCTCCACCCGCAGGCCTTGTGCTTCCAGCTGTCGCCGGCAGGTTCTGACCTTGTGCAGGCAAAGAAGCTGCCAAGTGGGAGGTACCTTTTGGTCCCCTTCCTGACACTCCTTCCTGACACTCCTTCCTGACACTCCTTTTGGTCCCCTTCCTGATATCACACACAGCAGTTTTCAAGTGCTACTGTCTCATACAAGTCGTCTAATAATCACGACAAGTGGTAGTTGCGCATACCAGTTTTGTAGCGCGGATGTTTTGCTGCCTGACAGTATCCCTAGCTAGATACTCTCCTTATCTAGGCCAGAGCATCCAATTGATGCGAGTCTATCCAGCATCAGATATGGTTGTTTGATGGCATTTGATCGGCGTTACCACGTCCACGACTGCTTTGGGTGCAAAGTCCGACAACCTACATATGCGGCCCTACGTATGTGGCAGAAATCGCAAGGGGCAAAATACGGTCCAGTGTGTGGCGGCAACAGCCAGGCCTGCCGCTGGGAACTCCACTAGCGCCCTGCTCTTCTGGGTGGGCCTGCCTTTGATACTGGGATTCATCAGCAGTATCAAGAACAGTCCCAACAGCCAGTGGTACGAGAACTTAAGCAAACCTTCGTGGCAGCCCCCTGCCCCAATCTTTGGGGGGGCGTGGTCCGTCCTCTATCCACTGATGGGCTACGCAGCTATGCTTGTGGCATGGAGGCATTGAGGCACAGGTTCGACAGCGCTGGCTCTCATCTTCAAATTCCAGTCTAAGCTTGCCAAAGTCCAGCCATTGTTGTGCGTTGTTGTTCTCATGACCTTTGTCTGAAGTTGACAATGTATTGGTTGATTTTCTGATTGCATGTTCTGGCTCTCAGAGCCCGCCTCTAGGATATACACGTGCATGGGTCTGCTGATTATGATAAATGCTTTTTGGTGTACATGGTGCAGTCGGGGCCTTTATTGCTCTATGCAGTCCAGCTTGTGCTCAACCTCCTGTGGCCTTACTTCTTCTTCAATGAGCAAGTACGTGCAGATGCAAGCATGCAGATGTTTTTGTAAGCCCATCACAAGCTGCACTTCTTGAGCCATCAATCTTACCAGCTGCGTTATCTTATTGGTACTTCCTGAGCGTGAATTGACTGCTATGCTCTTGGATGCAGAACATTGCCAAGGCTTTGATAGATATCTCAGCTCTTCTGGTACTTGTGCTCCTGACCTGGAGAAGCTTCCGCTCTGTGAGTGTGCGGGCGGCCAACCTCTTCTTCCCCTATGTCGTATGGGTGGCGTTTGCAACTCTCCTCAACTATGACCTTTACAAGAAGAACGGCAGGGGCGATGGCAGCAGTGCCATACAGGGTTTTGGGTACAGGTCCACTTGACGTATCTGCTGAATGAGCAATGACATCGTTTGTGAAGTGAAGATGGGGTGGATGTTGATTACTGAAACATAGGGGACGTGATGAAGTTAGTGGACCTGACAGTCTTGCCCGAGTAGAGGAGCTGTGCTTCATGTATTGTAGATTATCTTGCATTCTTGCAGCGTATGACACAACCAAAAATTAGTAAAGGGTAGCTCCAGTAGTGAGGGTTGGATACCTTAGCAGAAGTAGGTCAACTTAGGTGGGAATTCTTGTGTGGCACGATCAAACCAACAAGCCTTTGGCAGAGCAGTTGCCAACCAGTTGTAGCCAGCAGCTTACATGTCATTGAGAAGGATAAGGTTTACAAATGAGTTTGCACCTGCCACTGTCATGTCACTGCCATTGCGTACCTACTTGCTTGCCTCAGAAGTGTGTGCATTAGAGATGTGCAATCGTCTCAGGATGTGCATTGTCAGTGTTGTCCCTGGCGCCCAGTAAGCCCTTTCTCAGATCATATACAGATGTATCACAGATGCTAGAGAAGGTCCTCATGACCATGCAACTCTTGATATTTGCCAACTTGGCTATGCTCCACATTTGTCATCAAGTATAACAGTTGCACATTTGCCCCTCTTCAAAGGACCAGCAGACTGCCCTCGTCTCAGCGGTACAGGTGCAGATCTGCTCATGGCGACAGCAGATAGCGACCAGAACAACACAGACATCGCCCTCTTCCAGGTGGGTGGCAGTCATGACTAGGGAGCATGGGCGCAGCAGCTTTGCCTTTGACTTGGAACAAGCCCAGATGCCTGAGCACGCTATTTTGCAGGAGCGCTCCTTCGACCCTTCAGCTGAAACAGATGGTTTCCCAGCCCAACGCAATGGTCGGCCAGACAGTCATATGTATCACTCCCACTGGAATTGGGGAATCAGCCAGAACCTTGTCAAACACCGATCCTCTGTTATGCAGATATTCTGCCAATCCGCATCACGGCCTACCACTTCTTTGCATTTGTCTTCCATTCTTTTGAACGTCAAATAGTGATACTTCTTGCAAGTATCTTATGATTCTTTTCACAGCTTGCCAATCTTTCCAAGTTGTACATTTTGAGTAACCACTCCCACGGCTGCTGCTATATCTGGGCGTGCTGCCACAGCCAAAAACGTCAAGCATCCCACTGCCTCCTTATAAGGCACCTGTGCCATCTGTTGCCTGTCTTGATAACTCTCGAGTTCCTGGTCATTCCTCAAAGTCTGTTCTGTGTCTTATGGAGTGGATACAGGATAGCCGTCTTGCTTAACACGTGTCATGAATGCAGTAACATGTTTCGATATCCCAGACAGTCAACCCTTCTGCCAGAACGTCTCTTCAAGAATGCTTCGAGGGTCCAAGATCATTCCTCCATCACTTTGCCCTCACTACTTTCATTCATCGCTGAGTCTCCTGGTAAGACAACATAACAACGTACAGGGCCAGGATCGCTATGGCAGGTTGTTTCCTCATGTGTTGTGATAAGGCTCAGACCACTCAAGTTTTGGTGTAAAACGGTGTCTGTCTGAGCATACAAAGCCTTAGGTGCCTGTGTTAGCCCAGACAGTGCATTCTTGAGCTGGCATACTTCGCTCTCTAATCAGACGCAAGTCGAGTATTCAGCATGCTGAAGTTGGGTGCCAGATGCGATAGAGGACCCATCAGTACACACACAATAAAGCAGGTCACGGCAGATTGCTTTAGGCAGGGTCCAAGTTCGGCCAGTTGACCAGCTTACGTCAGCCGTGCATCCAATTTCTGAGCCCTTGCAGTGGGCTCCAGAAGGCTCTGGTGCCGACCATCACGATTTCCCTTGATACATGGAATAGAAATGCAGGATGCACCTTCGCATCCTTTTGAGCAAAATGAACTTCAACCTTGAAGCCTCTACTTACCAACCAAATCTCAATAATTTAGTGCGGTCAAGAAGGGCGATGAATAGTGAGACGGACTTTGGCAACCTGTAGCCTGCCCGCTGTTCCTCAATACTGTGACTTGTCCAGATCGTCAAAGTATGGATGACGCAGTGCCTCCTTGGCTGAGACACGCTGCGATGGGTCGTACTCCAGCATTTTCTGGCTCAAGGATGGGGAGCCCAACCCACACTACCAATTCAGCCTTTGGTTCGAATGATCAGGTATTGTGCATTTCATATCTGAACAATACCTGAAGCTACTTGCAGGATTCATGGCTAGCAGAATGAATGATGAGGTAAGGCATCACCTTGAGAAGGTCAATCCCGGCGGGATCAAGACCTTTGACAACCTCGGTGAGGTCCTGCGGCTGCCACTGAGGAAACTCGTGCCAGTCTCGCAGGCGGCTCACACCAGGCCATGTGTTCTCCTTTGGAGTCCCCAGCACCCTGCCCAGCCCACACATTGCTCAGTGTCTAATTGAAGCTGATGGCCAAGGAGCAGCTGCCATCAGAACCTTGCACACAGCAGCTTGTGGGCAGTAAGCGACTTCGGACACCAGCGCATGACCTGCTTGCGAGCATCGCTTATGCTAGGGGCATTGCAAAGCCTGCTGTATATAGCACGATAGTGTCGACCAAGCTGCTGCTAAGCTGGGGCCTCACTTGAAGATATGCAGCAGCTGCTGCAACTCCGAGTCTCCTGGGAACAGGGGGGCCTTGTGCGCCAACTCAGCTGTTCTCCAGCACCGTTTGCCGTGGCAACACAACGACTTAAGTTGTCAGCTGTCACAGTCACTGTCATACTGGAAGAGGCTGTGCCAGGTGCAGCTGACGTCTTTGCAAGGTGTCACCTGTGAAGGCACTAGCTCATCCTAACATCCAGTTAGTTAAGAACGAGAAAAGTGGGCCAACCAGGCTTCTCGACAAAGTAGCCTGGTCTCGGCAGCAGGCCCTTGACCTGCCATGCGGCAGCACAGCTGGCAAGGCTCACCGAAGATGCAGCCGACGGACCACATGTCGACGGGCGTGGAGTAGTGGGTCGCGCCCAGCAGCACCTCAGGCGCCCGGTACCACAGCGTCACAATCTGCAAATTTCAGTTGATCAGGGCGCAATGCCATGCATCAGCATGGGCACGTCAAGCGGCAGCCAGCTGTCAGACGCCTTAGCCTGCCGCGCCAGCATGAGGAGACACTGTCCTGTGCAGCAGATCTAATACTACCTCGTGGGTGTAGCTCTTCAGCGGGACGGTGAAGGCGCGCCCGAGGCCCAAGTCGGCAATCTTGAGAAGGCCCTTCTCCTTGTCCACCAGCAGATTCTGTGGCTTCAAGTCCCTGTGCACAAAAGCGGTGGCACGCAGCTGAAGCCCTCAGTGCCCCTTGAGGACTAACGCCATTGCCAGCTCGGGCTTTCGCACCTCGGGTCAGCGCACTGGGCTAGTGAATGGTCGAGCACCCAGAGCGTGGTTATTTTTAACATGGAAGTGCAAAAGGGCTGCACTGAGGCGTTTGCTGCCTGCAGGCTGACCTGTGCATGACGCCGTGGCTGTGGCAGTGCGCCACGCCCTTGCAGAGCTGGTACATGAAGCTCTGCACGCCGGCAAAGAAGGTGAGCGCAACGTGCTCGAGCGTGAGATCAGTTCCACGTAGGCAGGCACCAAGGCCACCTTGTGGCAAGCGAGGCAGCTACACGCCAAGCTAGCCAAATCTGGTGCCACACAGCTAAGGCAGCCGCGATGGCTCGGAAAGCGACGAGCTGTGGCATTGTACAAGGACAATGGAAGAGCGAAGACGGGACCGGCGGCGCGATGACCAAGACGGGTGCGGCGGCTTGCACTCGGGCCGTGCCTGGACGGTCTTGTGAGGGAGGGGGTGCGAGGGGCCGCGGCCGTGGATGTCCATGTACTTCTTGAGGTCCGTGTCCAGATACTCGAAGACGAGGTACAGCATCGGTTTGCCGCCCTCGTCGACGTGCTCCACGCACAGCAGCCTGCAGCCATGGCCACGCTCGGTCAGCCGCTTTGCAGCCGCTGCTGCGGAGTACTGCAGTACATGGTGGGAGGTGTTGTGGGGTGACGCCGAGCTCACCGTACGACGTAGATGCACTGGGAGAGCATCTGGAGGAGCGAGACCTCGCGCAGCGCGGTGGACGGCACGCCCTCGTCCTCCATCTCCAGCCGCGTCTTCTTGAGCGCCACCAGGCGGCCCGTCTTCCGGCACTTGGCCTTGTACACCTTGCCGTACGTCCCCTCGCCCACCTTCTCCAGCTTCTCGTATGCCTCCATTCCGGCGCCGCTGCTGGTTGGAAGGGCCGTCTCCCACAGTAGAAGCCTCTCAGGCGGCGCCCATGATGGGGCGTTTGTGGTCTGCCGCGAACAGTGGCGGAGGTGGGCGGAGGGCGGGCGTGCAGCTGGGAGAGGCAGGAAGGCCGGCGGCTCCGGCGAGGCTGCCTGAGAGGGAGAGGAGGGGGGAAGGGGGGAGGTGGGTCGGGTGCTGGGGAGGCGATCGGAGGCAGGGGAGGCTCAAAGGGAGCTCTGTTAGGA
>WELB01000154.1:74854-90924 GCA_009602725.1 Spirogloea muscicola | reverse complement strand
GCCGTGCCGGCGGCGCCGAGCGCGGCGGCGGCGCGGGCATTCGCGGCGGCGGGGTACTCGGCCGATGGCCTGGGCGTGGCGGCCGTCGACGGGCTGCTGGCCGGCCACGCGGAGCACCTGCGCTACCGCTACGCCGCTTTCCTGGGCGTGAAGCAGGCCATCGACGAGTACGAGGGCGGCCTCGACGCCTTCTCCCGAGGCATGGCCACGCTGCCGCCGCCGTCGTTGGCCATGAGCCTCCTCCATCAGCCGTCAGCCGTCAGCCGTCAGCCGTCAGCCATCAGCCGCGACTCCCCGCTGCCGGCGCTGACCAGCCGGTCCTGGGCCGCCGCCGCAGGCTATGAGAAGTTTGGCTTCACGAGGGATGGCGACGCCATTGTGTACCGCGAGTGGGCGCCCGCCGCCAGGTGAGGGCCCCTCCGTGCTGCCGAAGGACCCCATCGCACTCCGGCAGGCTGCTGGGTTCGAGTCCATGCGCTTGCATTGTGATACCGATGATTTTTGCGGCTCCAGAGCCGGCCAGCTTGGTCCTTGCGCGGCTTAGCCATTCTGCTGGGTGTCTGCCTAGCGAAGCTGTTAACTGAGGACAATGAAGCGGAACGACTACAATAAAATGTCTGTTTGACTTAAATAAAGTGTTTCCATAGAAAGGTAAAGCAACAATGGTTTTGTGACCTCGGCACTCAGCACCGGGGTCGCATGGCAACGTGCACCTTCGTCTGGGTCAGCGCCGCGCAGCTCGTGGGCGACTTCAATGGGTGGGACGGCGGCGCCCACCAGATGGAGCGCAACGAGTACGGCGTGTGGGCGGTGCGCCTGCCCGACTGCGACGGGCGGCCGGCCATCCCGCACGGCTCCCGCGTCAAGTTCCGGCTGCGGCAGGGCGACGGCGCGTGGCTCGACCGCATCCCCGCCTGGATCCGGCGCGCCACGTCCGACCCCGGCCGCTTTGGCTCAGACTTCGACGGCATCTACTGGGACCCTCCGCTGGAGCAGAGGTGGGTTCACCTCTGCTGCGTCATCCTCACTGGCTGCACCTTCATTGGTGGGCACCTCCTCGACGATCTCAGCGATGCAATGCCTATGCCGTCTCGGACGCAGGTACACATTCAAGGCGGAGCGGCCACGCCGCCCTGTGGCGCCGCGCATCTACGAGGCGCATGTCGGAATGAGCTCCTCGGAGCCGCGCGTGGCAACGTACACTGAGTTCGCCGAGCGCGTGTTGCCGCGCATCGCAGCGAGCGGCTACAACACCGTCCAGCTCATGGCGGTGCTGGAGCACTCGTACTATGGCTCGTTCGGGTACCATGTCACAAGCTTTTTCGCGCCGTCCTCGCGGTCGGGCAGGCCTGAGGACCTCAAGCGCCTCGTGGACGCTGCGCACAGCCTCGGGCTCCGGGTGCTGGTCGACATTGTGCACAGTCACGCGAGCAACAACGCCGCCGACGGGCTCAACGGCTATGACCTCGGGCAGAGCGCGGCCGACTCCTACTTCCACACGGGCGAGCGTGGGTACCATGCGCAGTGGGACTCGCGCTGCTTCAACTACAGCAACTGGGAGGTTCTGCGCTTCCTGCTCTCCAACCTGCGGTGGTGGCTCGAGGAGTTCCGCTTCGACGGCTTCCGCTTCGACGGCGTCACGTCCATGCTCTACCGCCATCACGGCCTCAATATGTCCTTCTCTGGCGCCTACCAAGAGTACTTCAGCGAGGCCACGGACGTGGATGCCGTCGTCTACCTCATGCTTGCCAACGATCTCGTGCACGGCTTCTTGCCAGACCACGCCACCATGATTGCCGAGGATGTGTCGGGCATGCCCACGCTCTGCCGGCCCGTCAAGGACGGTGGTGTTGGCTTCGACTACCGGCTCGCCATGGCCATCCCTGACAAGTGGATCGAGCTGATCAAGGATCGCTCTGACCTGTCGTGGGGCATGGGAGAGATTGTGCACACGCTCACTAACCGTCGCTACACAGAGAAGTGCGTCGGGTACGCCGAGAGCCATGATCAGGTGCAAAGGGCCATTGGATGAAGTCCATTGAGATTCACTGATTAGTGACTTACATACTTTTTGTACCTTGGCATTGAAGGGAAGCTGCATAGTGATGGGATCTTTAAAAGTAATAGGGAGCTGCCAGTGATGTGAATCGGGGGCGTGCATATGCAGTCAATGGTCGGCGACAAGAGTTTCGCATTCCTGCTGATGGATCAGGACATGTACTACCACATGTCGAGCCTCCAGCCACCTACTCCTGCTGTTGAACGTGGCATGGCTCTCCTCAAGGTTTCGTGAGCATCTGTACCTTGCAAGTGGTGGAAGAGTGGCATAGCATGTTGATCTTATCGCCAAACCGTGTTGGCAAAGGCTTGCTCTTCCAGGGTTGCACAGATTGTTAAGCAGAGAAGCTGCAGGCATGCTGAGCTGGTCTAGCTCATGAACTAATGCTCGGTGACTGCAGATGATTCATTTCATAACAATGGCCCTTGGTGGAGAGGGATACTTAAATTTCATGGGTAACGAGGTGACTTGCGATGCCCTCCACTGGCATTTGCGTGTGCAATCATGCAACAATGTCGTGCAGGAACCTGGCCATGATCGTTGTCGAGCACCCATGCTTGCAAGGAGCCCACGATGCTCTTGGTCATGGCCAGACTTTGTTGCTGCCCCGGACGGATTGTGGTTGCAGATGATTTTTAGCCCTGGCATTGTCGCCGCTGCAGTTTGGACACCCTGACTGGATCGACTTCCCGCGCGAAGGCAATGGCTGGAGCTATGACAAGTGCCGTCGCCAGTGGGACCTCGTAGACACACCACATCTGCGATACAAGGTTGGAGCCAACTACAGAAAACATGAGCGAAACTGCACATGGAAGGCTGCGACAGGATGTACCGTAATTGCAGAGAACTGTCTGCCCTCAGACCTTAAGCTCTGGACGTACTCTGGTTGTCCAAAAACCATTTAGCAATACTGTTCAAGCTGGCAAATGCAGTTCCTTGGCGAGTTTGACAAGGCAATGAATCAACTCGATGAGACCTACCATTTCCTTGCTTCACCGCACCAGCTCGTGTCCTCGGCCAGCGAGGGCGACAAGGTGCACTGACCATTCCACCATGCTGGGACTCTTGGGCGACCACTTACTATGGTGGTATGAAATTTTGCCTGTATCCTCTGAGCAACTTGGAGTTTAGTCGCTTTTGGGAGCTCTCCTATGGTTCTCGGCTCGGCTGCAGGTCATTGTGTTTGAGCGCGGTGAGCTTGTGTTTGTCTTCAACTTCCACCCAACGAGCACATATGATAGGTGGGCTAGTCTCACTTGCCCAAGCCTGTGTAAGACTTAGACCATGTAATTCTGGCACATCAGTCTGCTGACCTCAGTAGTCCCCTCAACCTGGGAGCCTGACACCTCACTGCTGCATAAGAGGTACCCATACTGCCTGCAGTTACAAGATTGGCTGCGGAGAGCCCGGCAAGTACCGTGTTGCGCTTGACAGCGACTCAGGCCAATTTGGTGGGCAAAGCCGGGTAAGGCCGGGAGGCTATTAGGCCCTTGTAGAGAATCTCACTTGCCTGTCCGGATGGCTTTGTACTACAGTTGTACTGAAACTAGCCTTTAAGTTGATGATCAATCTCAAGGGTGCCCTGGCACATCCAGTGCATAGCAAAAGATAACACAGGTTCTCATATGATCACTATAAACATTACTCCCAATGGTTATCGGTGTCCTGCAGTCAGTAGATCCTGGTATGAACGAACTACTCTTTTTGAAAGTCACCTTCTCCTTAAGGTCAAGTACATGATTGGCCAGCATCACTGCCAGTCCGCTGCACGCCAATCTTGAAGGTGTATGGCAAGTTTCATACTCGCAGGTGAACGGAGACGTTGATCACTTCTCATCACCTGAGGGCATACCAGGTGAACCGGATACCAACTTCAATAATCGACCGTGTTCAATACAGGTCCTATCCCCTTCGCGCTCTTGCCAGGTATGATGGAGACCCAATCTGGTTGAGGAAGACTTGTCTGGTAAATTATCATCGTCATCATTTCGCAATCATCACCAAGTGCCATGTCATCCACATTCCTAGACAATGTCTGCTTTGATTAGTCATGCTCTTTACAGTACGTGGATAGAACCAGGCTGTCCAGTCGCCTGATAAGCAGAAGGCTAGTTCCTTCTTGTCAGTCCTTCATACGAGCTGTGACTGACATCAGAGTATCTTATCTACCAGGTCTACTACCGTGTCCAAGAAGGCAACAGTGGCATGCAATCATGAAAGACAGAAATAGCAGAGATTTGTTTTGTGCAGGTCCAGCAGAATCAAGTAGTTTGCTTTTGGTGGAGGTCTACCATGTTCTGTATGATTTGCCTCTCCTATTCATTCCATCTACCTGTTAGCTCAACCACAGCTGCGAAAGTGCGTTAAAGTAGTACCTGGATCACCACAACAACTTCAGCATAGGTAGAGCTTGCACTTTTATGCCAATGTAGGCAGTAACTTCTAAGCAGCCATTTGTTTAGGCTAGCGAACGACCAAAGCTGGGGAGCAGATCGTAGGCATAGGCCCCTATGCAGAATCATATGTAAACAACCTTGCAAGCCATTATCTCCTGTACGTACAGATTTATCTTCACCGTGAACAATGTGGGCATTTGGGAGCAAACCATTGCTTGTAGCACTGGTGAGCATGATGGAAATATTAGTGCAGGAAATACACTAGCAGAAGCCTAAAAGTCAATGCCCCTCCCGCCACACTTCACCCCATAGAATTTTAGCCACACCACGTGTAGTTCCTAATAACTGATGTCAGGACGTCCTTATGGCGTTGTCCCTGCAACCCCTGCCGTCATTGTCCCAATGGGCAACTAGACAAGAAACCACACTAAGGCTGAGCCATCAATGTGAATGCTCTCCATCCTAACAAGGTGTACTGCATCTTGTTTCTGCATCTTGTTTCGAGACACTGTAAAATCGCACCTTCACCAAAACATCTTCACATCACCTTTGTGGGATGGGTACTTGATATCATGCCCATGCTATGCTGAAATACTATTGCAGTCGGGCCGTAACACCGAACTGGCCCAAGAATGCATCAACCGACACTGCAGAACATAGATGTCAAAAGATTCTCACGCACGCCTGATCAGCTGGACAATGTCCCTAAAGCCAATTCATCAGCAAGATAACATTTACATTGGCTTCGCATATTGGCATGCTCAATTTCGTCAGCAGTAGCGAGCTTAAAGACTATGACAACCTGCTCCATCCTATGTAGCGCCAGCATCACACCGACCAGCCATGCCTCTTCAATAACCTCGATGTACCTCTGTTCGATATTGACCAATATAACAGTCGAGCGATTCTGCAGAACTGTGACCTCGCGCCAAGCAATGGTCTAGGACACCAAATAGGACATCATGAGTCTAGACAAGCAAGTAGTGAAGTATTTGACACTACTCAGCAAAGTCCTGTAGATGTAGCAAGACATGGGGGAGTCTATACCCTTGTCCTCTAAGCCCGTGCAATGGTCACACAGCTGCTGCTAGTGTAGCACAACGTCGTGAAGGATCTGTCACTGATATGATGAAACAATTTGACAATCACAGAAGCTTTGCTACTGGGGAGACTCCCTCGTCGTTGGATGTGGTCGTTCCAGGCAGATTAAATCATGTTGACAATTTCGGCTTGTAGATGCTAAGCACAGCAATGGGAGCACCCAATGCCATGACTGAGTAGGACAACACGCTGGTTAACGAAGCAAAAGCTGCTTGCTGTACAAGTTCGATTGAAGGATGCATGTTAGTGACAGTGGTAAGCCACATGACTTGATGGCCACCTTCTCAAAGGCTCCAATCAAATCACCATGATACATCAGATGCATGCCAGTGAGATCAGATGGATTGGGACGTCGTGGTTATTCTTCAATGGATTGCTCTTATCATGGAGATGAGGCGATTACCGAGCATCATTCTCATCTCTCTTCATACTTTCCGCTTCCAATACTTGGTTAGTAAGTTGATCGTTACCACACAGTTCCTTGCAACGCTATAAGCCACCAAAAGAGGCCAGCAATTTCTATTAAGAAGTTTGTATCTATTTGAAGGAACTGGCTACAAGTATCCAGCCCATCTTGTAAAGCAGTGCTAGTGCGGAAGCCTCATAGGCAAAGCCAGGACCAACAACATCAAATCTCTGCTATGATGACTCAGTTGGCAAACATACGTCAGCTGAATCAGGGCATGTCACGTTTGCAGATTCGTGCAGAACAAAGACAGCGATCTGACAAGCAATGGCCGGCTGCATGATGTGCATACAGCAGGCATCTGTCGTCAATAGCACTGGACACTACTACTTAACTGGGAATTACTCAAGCCAGAGAGAATTTGATGCAATTAACTTGCATAATCGCGGTGGAAACTGGACAGCAAGGTGGTGCACATGTAGTGCCACTGACATGCTTGCAGCTTGTACAATGTCGATGCTATGTACATGGCTTACTACAAGGCACCCAACCAAAGCACAAGCTTGGCCGTCGCTAAAGCTGGCCTGTGACTCAGAAGTACAACAGGTAATCTCCACAAGGCGGAACTGAAAAAGGTGCCCGCCGTGTGAGTGCGAGTATCTATGCACAAGTCGCAAGTGGACTAATCCAAAGCTTGCAAATCTACAGCTATAGCGTCGCCTGACACCAAGGGCGCAGCGAGGGATCTAAGAGGAAAGAGGAGCCAAGGCCCGCCTGTATTGGCAGAGTTGCCCTGACGGCATGTGTGATGCCGCGGCAGCAGCCTTTGCGGGGTTCCTAAGGCATCCCACTTTGCCCTCACATGGTTGTGAAAACCTCGTGCGCCCTGTGGCACGGGGAAGACAAACGCCATACTCGTCAGATGGCTAATCTGCAAGCAAAATTTCAGTACAGAGTACAGAGGCTGCCTGTTGCAGGGGACACTGCCTACAGGGGCGTATTTGTAGGACAGACTGGTAATCTCCCCCTAATGACTGACTCAAGGACCTAGCGCCAAGTGTGCTTGGAGCTGCTGCTGTACATCCTGCATAGTGAAGGCGAGGAGGCCAGGATGAGGACGCTCTTAGGGCGATACAGAGGACCACCTACACACGTGAAGCAGGACACATACTTGAAGGGTCACCAAATGTGGCCAACCAGGCTGCGAACCCGCGTCACTGAAGAACAGTGGCAGAGCAATGCAGATGACAGGACAGAAGCCCGATAACCCAGGCGATTTACTGCTGTCTTCATGCTTTGTCCTGACAAAGCAACTGAAGGCGACAACCATCAATCAAGTTGTGCACCTGGATACTTACCAATCGTAGACACTTGGCCCATTGGGGTCAGCTTTGTCAAACTTGTGCGAGCCCATGCGATCCATGCCGGCTTTGTTGCTGCCAGGGTGAAAGACACTCCGCCAGACATTCTCCTTGGTTGCTGCTCGAATCAGTAGCAAAGCCAAGGATGCATCAGGCTCATGCACATTGTATGCAGACGACTTCAATTCATGACGCTCATTACATCACTTGGATCAAAGAATGGCATTTGCTTACATGGAGAGCTGAAGCGTGGAGACGGTACGGGACTGCCAGCGTAGGAGGAAGGAAGGGAGCTTGCTCTGTCAAAAGCTGGTGAACGCAACTGTGGTGGCTTTGCTATGGCAATGCTCTGCATGGATTAACATGCAATGAAAGACATTATCAGACTAATGGTATTCATTTCCAATAGGGTACTAACACCTCGATACTGACACATTGACATCTCCAAAAGTCACATCTGTCTGAAAAGACAAGCATTATGCATGTCTAAGTCCATGTGCAGGTGATCCTGACAATTGTTGGTAATCTTTTGGCAGTTTCCAGCAAGCTATTGGACCGGAGGACACAAGAGGTATGTAGAGATCGAGTGCTGCGCTCTTTCTGTACCTGAGTAACCCTGCGAGCTTCCTCTTGCGCAGCCTGAAATTCTCCACTCCTTCTGCGCTCCCACATGAGCCGCTTGGCTTCTGCATCTTCATCTGAAAGAGATGCAAAGAAGCATGGATTTCTGGCTTACTAAATGCAAACAAACTTTACAAAGTACAATCTACCAAAGTGACAACAATTGCAATTGCTACCAGCAGACGGCTAAGCCAATACTTACTGCGAGCTCATTGCAGCTTCGGCAATCATCACAGAGCTACAGGCATTGCCAATGCAGTTGGACACCAGTCAGCGGATATCAGACGAGCAATCTCATCACAAGCCAAGCAGCTGACCACAAACTAAAGGTTGGACGGCTCACCACCCGGGATCTCTCGCGGCGTGCCGGGTGCAGGGGACTCGGGGCCATCGGGCGCAGCGTCCCCCGCGCGGGGAGATCCCGGCACGAGGAGCTTGCGCAGCTTGCCGACGCCCTTGTCCGGCTGAGGCCCGCCGGCCACGTCGTCCCACAGCTTGTCCAGCAGGCCCATTGTCCGTACCCGCGGGAGCCGGCAACGGCTGGCTGGCGACGGCAATGACCGGCTTGGCGGCCGCGGCGGCGGTTGCGGCGGCGGCGACGGCGGCGGCGGCGGCAGTTGCGAGGTCGAAGGGCAGAGCGACTACCGCGAGGTGAGGGAGGGGAAGGGCGCTGGGGAGTGCGCAGTTGCGGAGGCACGAGGGCAAATATAGGAGGGGGGGAAACGCGGGGGGCCCTTTTGCCCTGAGGGGTGGGGGGTGGGAAGTGGGGGAGGAGGCGAGCCCCGCTGCCCCAAGAGGCGCAAGGCGACTGTTGGTATCTCGCCTACTACGATCACAGCTTTGATTTGACTGCCTCGCCGAAGGCCCGCCCCATCCCAGCGCCGGGCGCTCCTTCTGAGGGGAGAGGGGTTGTGGGGAGGGGAGGGAGGGCCAAGCGGACCGCCCACTCGCCCGCTGCGCGCCGCTGCACTATCCGCAGGGGGGAAGCAACTGGGCGCACGAACCGGCCCCTGTCCTTTCCCAATCGAGGCGTCAACAACCTCTTCGGCAGCGCACGAAGCCTGGCTACAGAGCGGCGGAGGGCCGGGCGTGATGCTCGACAAGGGCTGCCGCCGAGGCCCGGGCACCCGTGCCCGCATCCCCCCCGCGCGCGGCGGGGGCACGCGCACGCCCGGNCGTCGGACGACTGCGCCAGCGCTCTCCCAGCGTTCCGTCGCACGCCGCCACGGCGCCCGGAGCCCCCCGCCGCCGCCGCGACTGCCGCCGGGGAATGCGGCGACAGCGGCGGCGGCGGCGGCGGCGGCGGCGCGGAATGAAGCGCAAGGCAAGCCCTGGCGGTGGCGGCGGCGGCGGCGGGCGCACCTCCTCTCCGCCTGGCAGCCGCTTCGCCGCCTGCCCGGCCTGCCTGCGCAGCGTCCCGATCCACGCCATCAACGCGCACCTGGACGGCTGCCCCGCGCTCAACCTGTCAGGCGCTGTGGCTGCGACCCCGCCTCCGATGCCGTCATCGTCGCCCCCCGCCGACGACGACCGAAATACGTCCGTCCATTTGCTCCCACCTCTGTCGGCTATGGTACTCATAGCAGACGATGGATAGGGGCCTCCTTTAGGCGGGGAGACTCACAGTGGGGTGGCCTGATGAGCTGATATGAGCTGCACTTTTGAGTATTGCTGGGTAACGCCGTGCTCGAGGAAGAGTCGATATGCCAGACGCGATGGCTTGCAGGGCACAGGCGCTGAGTGCCGATCAGAACCATCAATCACTCTACGGGCTAACTGGCTCCCACATTGGATGGTCCAGCTAGACGCGGCGCTCTCTGCATGCATGTCCGCAAGAGCAGGACCGTGAAGCCTGCTGAGGTGTGAAATGCCATGCTAGAGCAGGTTATTTGGCCTGCTTGCTGGGCATTCGTGGTCACCGGCTGGTATCAAATGCTCAGCCAAGCAGTGTGTGCCCTCGGCTGGACGCAGAGCAGCGTTCGGCGGCCATGTCGCAACGATGGCTCGAAGGAGGAAGGAGCCTGTCCGGGCAGCAGTACTGAGCTGATCGAGGAAAGCGAAGTTGGGGATCTCCATAGAGGCAAGGGCAGAGGCAAAGGCCAAGAGCTTCTCACAGCAGCTTCGACAGTGGCGGCTCACCCAGCTGGGCAGCTTGTGTCGGCTGGGATGCACACCTCCTCTCAGGCCACCGTGGTTCATGCAGATGCTGAGGCTCACAAGGTATTCTTACTGGGCCGGAGCTTATGAAGTATCTTGCGACAATCTGCCATGCCCATGGCCAGTGCTGCCTAGCTCAAGCTGGGCAGCACATATGCTTCTACAGGACGTTATTTGCTCCTGTATCTTCATTCATGTTGTCTTACTCCCTCACATAAAAAGAAAATCCAAATCCAATTCCAAAAAGCAGCACAATGCAGAGTTGGTATTGTGTGTATGCAGACCTTCATGCTATGTTACTCCTCTTGCATGTCCAGGAAGTGCTTCAGCAGGCAATTGTGGAGCAGACACTAGAGCACCCCATGAGCTTCCCTGTCTTTCAACACACCACAAAGGTCCCACTCTGCCCATCAGCATATGTCACGTTGTCTTGTGAGCATCGAGTTACTAGGAAAGGCACGACTAGGAGGGATTTAGTCGTCAAGCCAGGCATGCCACTCATGCTGCTAAGGTGGAAAAGTGCTCCTACTTTACGTATTGCAAGCAACTTGCAAATTTTGTCTACTTATTGTAACAGAGGGCATGTCTCCGCATCACAAGAGGAGTAAGTGCTAGCATCCACTCATGAAGGTCATCCGTCTGTATGTGTGGATCTTATACCTCAGGTTGTCCACCTCATTCGACATGGTCATACTGGACTTTCTTCAGCAGACGGGGTCATGCAGACCACAACAACAGCTTCGTTGGCTGGAGCAAGCGGCCCCAGGCAGCGTGTCTTTGACATTCCATTGTCGTCTTTGGGACATAAGCAAGTAGCGTCTACAAGCATATGCCCCTTGAGGTAGAGATAGAAAGTCAACATTGTGTGCTAGCAATGCATAGCACGCCAGCACCACACTTCACCAATCTTCAGTAGCACTGTGCTTCCCTTGCTCGGGTCTGCCCTGCCTGGCTTGATAAGTTTGCCCGAGCATAAGAGATGAGCTCACTGAGGTTGCAGTATGTCTCAGTTCATCTGTGTCTTTCCGAGCAGGCGGCAGCACTACAACACAGTCTTCCTGCACTAAGTGCTGAAGTGGTAAGAGCCCAGACTCACGTACTGGCCCAGTGATGGTTAGCCTTGCTATGTCTGATCTTTGTCGTCAGTTTTTTATCTTGATAATGTTGGATGGTTACCACAATAACACACAATATCACAATGCGGGAGATGCCTGAGACCTGAATTGATGATGATTATGACATTTCAAGTTGAAATACCATCAGTATCATCACCGTGATGATACTGAAAAGGCATATGTTGTCATGTAGCAGCCTTTGTGCACACAGAGGGCTTCTTGGTGCATGGATGTCTCACAGGCTTCTTGGCCACCCTTTCCATCCTGAATGTATCCTTCTCATGAGGAACTTACAGATACTTACGTCACCGCTCACTAGAGCCCTGCAGACATTGACGGAAGCCATTGGAACATTGAAGGTACTCATCTTCTGAGGATCTGTGACAAGTTTGATAGAGCCTCTGATTAAGCATTGCCTTCCTCTTGCTTCCTCTTACTTAGCTCCTTACAATGTAGACATCACACAATCATGCTGCTTCATGCAAGCTAGATGCCAAATTAAGTTTATGGATTGCCAGGTCCCCATCGAAGTAAAGGAGCTGCATGCTGAACATGTCTTCTGCCCAGGCGATGTGGGTCGATCGCCTCAGGTATTACCAATGACCTGCCAAGGATAAAGATGTGTGCTCCTAGCCTTACACTCTGTCAAAGCTTATTGCTGCATAGGCCAGATCCTTGAAGGCAGATAGTGACTCTTAAGTCCTGGGTGTTCTCTTCCAGATTCTGGCACGCTCATACCCGTGGCTCTCATTCGAGAACATCCCCGAGCAGTGGTGGTACTCACCCCATCATGCACCTAACGATGCAGAACTGGGACTCTTTGGCGGCAGAGAAAGCATGTGTGAGCTACTGAGTTGCTTCTTCCCTGTACTGATGCCTGGGGAACCCAGTAGCCAAGTGCTTGACATATCATGTAGTACCACTCTACGAAGTGCTTCACATACCATGTATCGCCATTTGACATACCGTGTTATAAACTTTGGAAAAGTCAAGATACCTGCAAGGTTATAGGAAGTGCAGCTGCTATGTGTCAAAATAGCCCGTTCCTTTCCTTTTGGGTCAGACCTGGAATACTCTGCTATTGGTCATCGAGAGGACCTTGATTGGCTGTTAATTGTCTTTGCTGTGCATGATTCCTCAAATTCATTTGTGTGCTGCACAGCTTGTCTGAGGCAAAGAGTAGGGCGATTCCGCCAGTACCTGAGGTTCAGGGCAGAGGGCACCATCATCGTCATTGGCCACTCTACCTTCTTCATGGTAATTTGGATACTATGCTCAGGAAACGTCTGTATCATACTGTACTGGCTCTCATCTGTGGCAGGAGGCACGAGCATCTGCATTTTGGCTTCATGCTGGTGAATGTCATTTCATTTGTTGTACCGGACTGGTGAATATCGTTCGATTCTTCCTATACCAGACAAAATTGCCTTCAAGAATTGTTGGCCCTACATCAAAGGACAACTCATTGTCTAGGTCCCAAACTTCTTTGCTGTCTGTGCCAAGGATGACTGATTGACGGTCCCTCATTGGGCTTGTCGGAAATTTCTCAGGAACTGGTTGGCACGCACAGGCGCATGGCTCACTGTGAGATTCTCACAGTGAGACTTTAGATGGATACAGGGCATGGTGATGACTGCTGCAGATCCTAATGGGGATCTGACATTGCAACTCAGAGAACCGAAGAGACGCAAGTAGCTGTACAGCAAGCCTGCAACTGCTTTAACATAGACAGGCAATGGGCCTGGTGCATATGCAGGCGTGCAGCATTTGCAGGAAGTTTAAGGAATACTGTAGTCTGTAGGTAAGTATCATATAGGTTGACTGAAGATGGCATCAGATGGGTTGCCCATTTTTTCCCCCAAGTTGTGTGATTCTGCCATCTGCAGCAACAAGTGCATATTACATGAGTTGTGGTTCCTGCATGAGATGGGCAACAGGAAGCACTGTTTGCAAGCTTGCTTCCTTCCTGTGCAACGAGCTGCAAAAGATACTGAAGCGTTGTGTCTTACCGTTCGTGGAGGCCAAGTAGGTGGACGGGGATGGAAAAGCTACACACAAGCACTTGTGAAGACTTCGGCCTTCATAGACTTTCACAAAGCACGAAGAGCTCCGGGCAGCTCCCCTATGGAGACCTCACAAGAAGTCCGCTTTGGCTGCATACATGCCACATTGGTGCAGTCAACCAAAGATAGCATTCCTTCAAGGTCCCTGTCGCACTAAGGGTGAGCATGTGGCAGCACTATGCTGTCGTCTTCCTACTCTGCACTCTCTACACAACTGTCGCCAATGGAGCTGGTGAGTTTGTAAATCTACGTGAAGGCCACAGAAAGGCGATTAACTTTTACAAATGAGTCGAAGATGGTCACATACCAGAGATGGCATGGATTGTCACAAGTACGCTCTGACCTCCCAGCCTTCTCACACCTTTCTGCTCGTGGTGCTGTCAAGGGGCCTTTCAGCACTTCACCTATCCCATAGACAATGGGCCTGCTTGAGCCCTCAATGCTTTCATCCGTGCGATATGATCTCAACCATCACAACGTGCAAACACAACTTCTTCATTGAAAGACCTGTGTGAGCATCCCATATGTCATATGTGATGCCTCTCTGCCCATGACTTATGTGAAATGCCACAAGTGTGGGGTTAGGCAGAGGGCAGCCAGCAGAGCGCAACTTACTCTTGCAAGTAATAGCTGGTCTGGTGCTCCGGAGGGCGACCATACTTCTGTAATAGTTGCCTTCTCCGTAGTGGTCACTGCAGCATGACATGTGCTGTAATCGTTGAGCAAGAGGAAGTGTCACACTGCTGGTTGAATCCAGTATACTTGCTGTAGCCTAAGACTGCAACTCCTGGACTGTCAGATCCTGAAACTGACTGGCTAATCACAAAATTCCCATCAACCTCTTGTTTACTCTTTTCCATGTCAGACTGTGAGCTGGGATATGCCGAACAAGTTGTACCAGAGGGCTTCATATGTCTTGCTCCGGTTGACGCCCTTGCCCTCGTCTAGCTCAAGGTTGGAGTGGTGCATTATCATCTCCTTGATTGTGTGCTTCGTGCTCCTCAGGTCATTGTCCCACAGTACGCACTGCCAGCATGGCCGATAGGGAGCATCCACAATGGTCCGAGTTTCATGAGCGAACAGAATCAGTTACAGCGGGGTGTGAAATCGCAGAGCAGCAAGACCAGAGTGCACCCAAGCCCGCAAAAGTCCTCTCAATCCCGACCCAATAGCAAGCAACGACAGAGCTTCAGAGTGCACGGGCTCTTGGCCCTGGGGCTTACTCTCCGGAGGTAGTCGAGCTTCACATCATTCCAGTCCAGGAGGCCACTCTGCCGGAATACGGAGGGATTCCAGAGCGCCGACCTTGCAGCCATCACAGCAGCCGCACCTGCTCATGGTGCCGCCGCAAATGTCAGGCACACCAAAGCGCAAGGAGATGGTCTTGGATGGTCTCTGGAACTTGCTGTTACAGATTGGGCCCCATCCCTTGACTCCCTGTTTGCAATGCCTAGTATCAAGCAGTGGGCTGCCTGACAGCCCCTGCCAACTTTACAGACTAGAATTCATGACAACACTTGTATCGATGTTGAGCGCAGCGTCTGGTACTAACTAGGCAGAGGGCGGCACCTCACCTGTGGCATCCCTCATGCGGTCAAAGTCCTCAAAGCAGAAGACGTCGCCATTGGCAATGACGGGGATGGACAGCGCCGACACGACGTGTGCGATCTCTGGCCACTGGGCGGCATGCCGGGGCCGGTCTGCCACCCTCCTGACGCAGGACGACAGCTGCATACCAGCAGCCGTGAGCCACAGTTCCTCCCAATTGAGTGACAACCAGCCCATCTAATCTGATCCGGATACTGCCGGGGGGGCCATGGTGGCTGGTGCAGGGCTGGTACCTGCCGTGAACGGCGAGCGCGGCAACGCCGCAAGCCTCGATGCGGCGTGCGAGCTCCACAGTCGCGGCTGTCGACTGGAGCAGGCGGATCTTGCACGTCACTGGCAGGTCCAGGTTGCGCCGCAGCGTCGTCAGGATCTGCAAGCCCCACATGCGGCAGCCACAGCACCATGGGCTACAGGGGAGCAGCAACGGTGCCTCTGCGGCTGCTGCGGCGGCGCCTCCTAAGCACGCCCCAAGTCGCAGGCGTGATCCAGAGAGAAGCCCAGAAGCGCCCTCCTATCGTTAGCTGCGGCAATGACAGCGGGTCTGGCAGCTCACGTCGTGCACGAGGTCGGGCTTGGCCAGCAGCGCGGCGCCCATGCCGCCCTGCAGCGAGAAGGCCTTGGGGCAGCCCATGTTGACGTCGAACGCCGCCACGTCCCGGCAACTGGCACGAGCGCCAAGGGCGGACAAGGCTCAGAGCAAGCAACTGGGGCGCCAGTGCGCACCCCCCTGTCACGAGCCTTGCTTTCTTTGTGCCGTGTTCAGCTCATCTAAGAAAGACTGGCCGGGTGCCAAACTCCTCTTCACATCAGACTCAAGATTCCATACAGTCACTGGCTGTGTATGGCTCTCAATCGTAGTGTCCAGCTGGGATCAGTGATCTCGGCCTGGCGCCAAGCCGCTAGATTAGCGCCCTCAGCTCGCTCGGCGGGGGGTTCAGGGAGGGCTTTGGGTTTGATGGGTTTCCGCGCGGCGGCGCTCGCTTACACGAGCTGGGCGGCGGCGAGCGCCCGCACGGCGTCGGCGGTGCCGGCCTGGAACACCACGGCGCCGCGCTCCGCGGCGCACGTCCGGAACACCACCGCGCCCGTCCCCGCCTCCACGAAGTCCACCGTTCCCAGCGCCGCTGCCACCGCAACCCCCGCCGCGCCCAGTCAGCCCCGCGGCGGCGGCGGCGGCGACGGC
>WELB01000154.1:35035-63262 GCA_009602725.1 Spirogloea muscicola | reverse complement strand
GACGGCGCGGCGGCGGCCGCCATGCCGCTGGGGCAGCGCGCGGGCGACGCGAGCGAGTCGCGCTACTGCGGCGCAGAGCTGGGGTTCTCGCCCGACATCCAGGCCGCGCTGGCCGCCACCCTCGCCGGCGCCTTCGACTTTGCCGTCGCCCCACTGGTGCTCGCCGCCGCCATTGCCGCCGCCATTGCCTCCGCCGCCGCCGCTGCCGCCGCCGTCCAATGCCGCTGTGCCCGAGCTTGGCCAGTGGAAGCCGAGCCCGCTTCTGCGGCTGGCCCCCAGGCGCGGCGGGTCGCTCAGTACGTGCCGTGCCTGTGTGAGCGCAGACGGACCCGTCGTACCGGCCGAGCGCGGCGCCGCCCGGCGCCGCGCCGTCATTTGCCGGCTCGGACCTCGTGCTCGCCCCTGCGCAGTGGAGCTCGCATGTCGTTGGTGCGCTCGAACGCCTGGCCAGCCCCTGCTCGGCCCGCTCTCGTTGACTCGACGGGGGTCTCACGGTCCTTGCCACGAGCTGAGGACCAGGGTTGTAGCTCAGGGCTTAGGCTCGGAGCTCGGTGTAGTGGCCTGAGCTCGGGATAGCAGCATTGGCAGTCGGCTGCCAATGTCCGCCACCAGCGTTGGTTGGCGGGTCAGCCTCACAGTGTGGCGGTGAGAAGCCTTGCACCTTCAAAGGGCTTCTCCAAGTGGGGAAGCCCACCGGAGAATGGGGGTCCAACATTGGCACCAGCTCCGGCTTCCGGCTCCCTTAGCAAGGTCACGTCCCGGAGGCCATGGAGTTCCTCTACGTTCTCGTGCGCTGCCGCCTCAGACGGCCATGGCATGGCGGCGTGCAGGCAAGATCAGCGAGTGGGCGGACCTGGACCACGGGGACGGAGAGGTGCGGCGCGACAGCGAGGCCGTGCTCAAGCAGGAGCTCAGCTGGGCCTCCCACCTCTCCCTGCAGGCGCGCCGCTCGACCGCCCACCACCGCCGCGCCGCCACCGACGCCGCCGCCGTTGCTGCCGCAGTCAGGAGCTAGCGGACCGGCAACCGCTGCTGCCAGCATGCTGATCCTTGCATGGAGCCCATCTGGTGATGCTGGTAAGTTGACGGCCAAAGCTCTGACTGCGAACTTGGGCTGTTTTGCCTCGCATTCCACTGGCATGACAGGCATGCCTGCTGCCGACACCGCGGCCGCTGGACTGCACCAACTATGCACGTTGTGTCAACCAGCTCCTCCAGGGCCTCTCCAACATGCAGGTCTGCACCGCTGCCCCCCCTCCGCCGCTGCCTGTCAGGTTTGTTGCTCGCTGATCGGGCCCACCAGTGCGGCAGCGTCACTTTCAGTGCCGTATTTGAGGCTGCGGTGCGATTGGATGAGCCTCTGCAACATGTCTTTCATTGCCAAACTTGCAAGCCCTTGAAAGCAAGTTCTGTGATGAAGAATTCCAACCCCGAACTCAGTGACCAAGTAAAGCAGGCAAACCTGCGCGCTCTTGCTGCAGCTGTGGCTGCGCATACCGCTGGTTGCGCCGGAGCTGCAGGCTGTCGAAGGCACAGCTGACGAGGACGCCGTCTTCCTGGTACTCCCACAGTGCAGCTGGGGCCATGAACACCTCGAGCCATCAATGATGCTCATGCGTCTGCAACTATTACGCGCTCATATTCTGGAGCTCGTTGGCTGCAACCCAAGCTGGGTGGCCAAAGACGTTGCGATCGTGGAGGGTGGACGTTGCTTCATGAGGATTGCTATGGTCGTCGCCGTAATGGCAGCATCTCAGTTGTGTCGGCCCAGGATGAGACTCCGTTGCTGAGCTCCACGCTTGCTGTCTGTCCAAGCTCGCAGTCCTGCCAGAGTCAGCAGCTCTCAACTGGGTCAGCTAGCCTGCTTGGCGGCACTTCTGCAGCGGCGGGACGCCGTCTCGAGAAGGCCTCTGAGTGATCCTTGGGAGTGGTGGCACGCCTTCTGCACTCTCTGCGAGCACCACAGCCAGCTCTCCGTCGCCCTTGACATCACGTGCGCTCTCACCACCTTCATCCTTGGCTAGCTTCAAGCTACCACAAGAGCATAGCCTGGAACTGCAATAGCTCCTCATCGTTCACGTGCGCCGTTTTTCGGTGCTAGCTGCTTGCTGGTCAATGTTCCTATCTGTTCCTCATCATGCAACCAGTGTGGGCCTCTCATTTGGGATCAATCTGAAGGTTGGACTCATAGAGATTGGCTGGCAAACACACTGTGCTTGTGGACCTAGGCTGAGATGCGCCTTAATGAGCCGTTCACTGACTCTCCTGCGCGCATTGACCTGCCAGGGCCTCGCTCCCATCGCCAAGCGCCCTGCAACGTTGGCTCGGCGAGCCCGTGAGGGCTGCCATCCTGCACACCAGCGTGAGTTGCACAGGGCCGTGCGGAGCTCCGACCCCCCGGCTTGATCATGTGATGGTCGCCAAGTCCTCCTGCCAATCTGCACTTTCTCCAGAGTCCTGCAATGTCAGCGCGGTTGAGCAGGTTAGCCACGCCGTGGGCATTGCGAATCTCATGACCAGGTTTGCGCAAGTGCAGGCATTCCTGACCAACAAGCGCGGCTTTCCGTGCCTCTCCAAGCGGCACCAGGCGCTCGTTGCCACCCTCTTTGAGCACAGCATACAGGTCAGGCTTGGAGGCTTGAACAGTCCTCGCCCTTTCCTTCCTTCATCCATGATATCTTGCTGTGCAATGGGGGTCTGCATCAACTGTGAAAGGTGGACACGAGTGATGGTGAAGCGAATGTGCACAAGTGGAAGAATATTGGCAGTATTGCCCCTGCTGGTGCAGCCAGGAAGTCAAAATTTGGCCAGCCTGAATATGCAGCACTGCCAAACCTCATCCCGTTCAGACAGCAAGTAAATGTAAGAGTAGCTCAGTTCAGCAACAACACCTCTCTGCGCTATGGAGCAAGTCAATTGCCAAGTCTTTTAGCTCTTTCTTGTCACCAGTGTGTGCAGTGGCTTCAGTGGGTGCAGAGCCCCTGCTTGCAGGAGCTGATTGTATGTCTTGAAGCCCGATGATTGCAGGTTGTGATCTCTGGGGAGACTCTCCATGCAGCGGCTGGTGTGGACGGGCCGGCCAACAGCGAGAGCAGCGGAAATGCTTCTGAAAGTTCGCCCATCAACTCTCAGTGGCAACTTTTGCTGGCAGAGCCCCACATCCCAATATCCAGCTTCTCCACTAGTGTGCCTTTCTTTTTCAGGCTTCAATAATCATTGAGCAGCATGTGATCAAAGTCAGGATCATATCAATCTGCTTTCTACAGAGCAAGCTTGGAGCCTTTGCTGACTGTCTCTGGTTGTGCATGCAGCCGTAGACAACAGAGTGGAACTGGTGGTGCCAAAGCACCCTCTGCGGCCGTACTTGGAGTACGTGGCCCACCTGTATCGGAAGCTGGAGCCGCTTCTGGAGCAAGAGCGTTTCGAGGTCTGCTTTGCCATCCCTTAAGTGTCAAAAAACAGCGGGCATCCAAAGGTCAGAGGGTCTTATCAAAATTTCCGGCTGCACTTGTCAGTGTTGTGAAGAACTTCTGACGTGCCAAAGCGTGCTTGACCTTGTGCCCGCGCATCAACTTTCAGATGGGGTATCGGGACTTCTTGCAAGCGCCTCTGCAGGTGAGATTGCTGCTGGCTGCTCCTATCATGTCATTCAAGCTCAGCTTGTTGTTTCGAGATTGGAGATGGATTGGCAGGAATAGCACATGCTTTGACTAGAATCCATCTGCCACTTCTTGATCCTCCGGGCCACTTGTCTTGTGACAGCCTCTGATGGACAACTTGGAAGCTCAGACGTATGAGACTTTCGAGAAAGATGCCAAGAAGTACAGCCAGGTGTCTGCAGGGCACCTACTTTTGCCTGTCACCTTACCCCTCAATTATATCAATTATGAGCTGCAGTCGACCTTGTTTGGTACCCTGCACGTCCTGGTCAAGGTCCAGGGTAAATCCTTTGACTCGTCACAGTGTCTGACCGCTGCCTAAGGAGTGTCGGTGTGATGTGCAGTACCAGCAAGCTGTGCACCAAGCATTGCTGGACAAAGTCAGCGACGCCGACTCTGCAAACACCACACTTGTGCGATGCCTCCAAAGCTCCTAAGTTGCAGCCTGAGTGTGTCCTTGCCATAAGAGACCGACGTACAGGACATTCACAGATGAAGGCAATGAATTGAAGTGCTTCCTAATCTGATTTGCAGCTAGTATCAGGCATTTTGCTCATTCTCCCAGGCTGTGCAATGAACAGCTTGAAAGCTTTTGCGGCCTCTTCCAGGCAAATTTTTGAGTAGCCAGTCAAGCTCAAAAACAGGATCAAGGCTCAGTAGCAGTATAATCTGGAAAGCACTTCGTGATGCATGACTGGCGAGGTGGCAGGTCCTAATGGTTGTGGGGGCAGGGCGGGGCCCTCTTGTCAGAGCATCCCTGGCGGCTGCCGAGGAGGCCCAGCGGCTGCTTAAGATCTACGCCGTGGAGAAGAACCCCAATGCCATCGTCACTCTGCACGTCTGTCCCCCCCTCATTTGCGGTCTCAGCTCTCGCTGGTTGTGCATGCCAAAGGCTTGTCAGGAGATATAAAGTCAATGATGTTCCGCTTTTGCCTGCCATATCAATATGTCAATCTACTTGCAGCTTACACGAGGATAGAGTCCAGCAGCTCCATCTACCGTGCACCTTCTGGAAACCCGAAAGGCCATCACAATTTCCTCGCTCCGCCTCTGAAAGTCACTGTGGCTGTGGCAGAGCTTGATCACCATGGAAGGATGGCAGGATAAGGTGACAGTGGTGTCATCAGATATGCGTCACTGGCAGGCACCAGAGCAGGCCGACATCCTGGTGAGTCCATCCTCTGTAGAGATGATCCTAAGTACTTCGGTCCCATGCAGCTTGCTGTGTGTCAAGTATTGAGCTTTTGTGCATAGACCGCAGAGACTACTTTTCCTGACCTGCGACTGCTGACTACGAGTTAATGAGCACCCAGCGGCCACTTGAGGCGCTGTGTGCTCTAGCGCTTTTCTGGTCCTCCGAACTTGACTTCGTTCTTTTTCTGGGCTCGCCAACCACAGCCATCGTCCTTTATGGGGAGAGTCTATCCTTGTCCTTGTCAAAGGATGCTAGCAACATTGCTCAGGGTGCTACTAGTTGTTTAGTACTGGTGTGGTGGTCAAACCCCTTCTGGGTTTGACCACGCCCATCATAGCTTCTCAGTCCTTAGTAAGTATAGCTAGTAACTGCTGGTCAAGTAGACATAATGCTGTAGGCCCGTGAGACCTGAACTTGTACGGCCAGCATTGACTCGGGGTGTGCAGGTGAGTGAGTTGCTGGGCTCCTTTGGAGACAATGAGCTGTCGCCCGAGTGCCTTGATGGAGCTCAGCGCTTCTTGAAGCCCGACGGCATATCCATCCCCTCGAGGTTGGATGCAAAGGAGTAATGATATCCGATTGCATGTTGAGAAGATGGTGCAAGATTTGTGCCAGCAGCATTGGCGTCCATCAACAGATATCAGTTATTAACGTGCTACTTAAGACTGAATACCTTCAATGCAAAGCAAAGCTGCTGGCGAGCACATGAGGAGACCCATGGTGCAGGCTTCTCATGTGCTTGAGTGGCTGTGCCTTTTGTTGTCACATTGCAGTTACACTAGCTTCATTGGACCCATTACAGCTGCCAAGCTCCACAATGATGTGAGTCTTCTATAGTACTTTTACTTTTGGAGGGCTGCCCACAGACATTGTGCACGATTCATGCTGTCTACTCTGTATGTGCATTCCAGGTCAAGGCTTATAACGACCTTGCCCACTTTGAGACAGCTTACGTCGTCAAGCTTCACAGTGCCGCAAGACTGGCTGAACCTCGTCCGGTTAGTAGCCTGCCCAAGAGCTCAGCATTTTGGAAGCTCTTCAACTGGCTTGAGTCTTGGCAATGTCAACTCGATCCTCTTAAGTGTCATCCTTAATTTAGCAGGTAATGAACAGCTATTGAAGATTCGGTTGTGGCAGGTTTTCACATTTGAGCATCCAAACTGGGCCCCCATGATTGACAACCGGAGATACACCCGATTGCTTTTTGACATACCAGCAGACACGGGCTCTGCTATAGTACACGGTAAGGCGCGAAGCACCTTGTACCAGAGGCAGCCAGCAATTAGAGATGATGACTGTGCCCACAAGTACAAAGAATATCCACGTGTCCAAATGTGGCTGCTGTTAGAGAGGCGAAGAGCAAGGCGAATAGCATTTCAGCTGAACTGCTGAGTGAATTAGCCCTAGATTCTTAAGCACTCTTGTTAGTCAAGGTAGCTGCATTGATTTAGCAGAAGTGATTTGACATGTTGCTGGAAGCTTTCTGGCAGGCTTTGGTGGCTACTTTGATGCAGTCCTGTATAAGGATGTGCATCTGGGAATATTGCCTTCAACTGCCACTGCAGATATGTTCAGCTGGTATGTGCAACCTTTTATCTTCGTCAAGTGGCAGGCCTCAAGAAATGTGGCATGACTTGCTTGTCAATAACACGCACAGCCACTAGCAAAATATGGGACACGCAATGGCAGGCTGCATGGCACTACAAGAGAAAGTGGTGTATTCGAGCTCAACAGAGAGTCATGCTGCTTGAGATTCAGTAAGGGTGGCACTGCAGACCACGGCAATTTCACCAGCACGATGACTTCTTCGTACTTCTGAAGCTTGTCACCCCGTCGTCGTGCAGGTTTGCAATATTCTTCCCGCTAAGACATCCCATGTACATACCAGCTGGTTCCAAGCTCGAGTTACATTTCTGGAGGTGCCATAGCCCCACCAAGGTGACTACACAAGTTACCACCATGTGCTCTTTGCACTCCTCGAAGTACTGCATTCTGATCAGCAGATTCCTGGCCATCACCTGAGCCACAGTCGCTCGCTGGTTCCTGAAATCAGAAGACAATCGAATGTTCAGCTCCATCTTGCAAGCTTTTGTTTTGGCTGATCTGACTAGCGCTTACTGATTGTGGTTGCAGGTTTAGTATGAATGGGCAGTGACGAGTCCATCAATCTCGCCCATCCACAACCCAAATGGGCGATCTTATTGGGTTGGCCTATGACCTCCTCGGTCAGGCCAACAGATGCACACAATCATTTCTGTGCAAACTCTCAAACTTGCACACTGCTGAGGATCGATGGGGAGGTTACTACAGGACTCCAACACAGTTGCATCAAGTACTTATTTGGCGCAGGTAAGGTGGTATTGCACCTCCTATGAGTTGATACACCACTGTTTGCCGATTGAAGGGATGCTTCCGATGTTTGCACCACACGTTAGAGCTCCCAAGCTTCAAGGTCGTAATACCGCCCATTTACCCTGGCACAAGCCTTGTCGAGTGCGAACATAAGCACAGTCCCCTTGTGCTTCGTCTTTGTTCCTAAGCTAAACACCGTCATTGTCCCTGCCAGCAAGATGGAGAGACATGCACGTGGACTTGTATGATGGAGATAAGCACAGGAAGCACAGGGTGGTCTAGTAGTGACCTGTCGTATCGAAGAATGGCATCTCCTATGGTCCCAGCAGCCTTGTTTCTCACTTTCCTCACCAGAACCTGTGGGATGAGAGACCCAGGAGCGAATTAGGGGTTATGACAGGAGCAAATAGACCAGCAAAGCAGACCTGTAAATCAACAACTCAGGCAGCAGCAAATTGACATTGGACTCCACTGGTAGGACTTGCCAGTACTTTATTTTGGTAAGCTGCTGTAGCTCCATATGAGAGGTGTGGCACTGTGAGGTCATTTGCAACTCTGTCAGATTCCGGCAAAGCCTTGTGTGCCTTACTTCGACATGGTCAAGGGGTCCTCTCTCCTTGTCACGATTACGATGGATAACAATGCCATTATCGCACTTGTTCACGAAGTGAGCACTGCCACTGATGTCATACAGGCCGGGTGCCTCCCCCCTCCAGACTTGGAGCTGCAATCATGCATTTGCCACTATGATCAGCAGGGCTGCCAACAGGTCAACTGTAGAATAAGACTCTGGCACATGGTCTGCTAGCTCTCACCTGCTTTGGATGGGCCACAAACCAGACGTGGCAATCGTGGTGCTGAGCAAAGCGCTTCACCTTAGTCAGCATGCTGCTCACATACTCTGTCTCGGTCCTGAAAAGCCCACAGTGTGCGCTCAAATATCGTAAGCCCTGGAAAGAGAGACTTTGCTACCGAAGGTTTATAAGTTACTCGCTAACCACAGTTGTGTGCAACATTTTTAAGGGGTAGATGGCTAGAGAGTGTAAATCTCTGCGTGTCTAGTAAATCCAACTTACTGGCGAGTAGGGCGCTGATGGTCAAGCTCATTGTACGGGTCAATTACCAGACCGCGTATCCCATATCGTAGAACTGCGGCCTTGGCCAGGTTGAGGAGCCAGTCAATGGAAGGCAGCTCATCATCTTCACACCTACAGCCAACTCAAAGATGCGGTGTGAAGCTACTTAAAATTGCTGAGTAGATGTGCTAATTGTGCTAAACGTAAGGCATGCCCCAAGAAGCTACAACAAGTTGCCACTCATGAGATTAGTTGAGGAGTAACCTGACCTGATAAGGACAAAGTTGTCAGTAAGCCAAGCCTTCCCCTCAGCCAACTGGTCAGGAGTCATCCGCTTGATGCCATTGCTATAGCTGGAAGGGAAGTCCATGGAAACCTTCAGTGTAGAGTCAACAACGTCAGCTTTTGTATCTGGGTCTATCCTTGTTAATTTAACAGGTGAACAGTGGCCAAAGGTGAGAATTGCACGTCTAGTGCACAGAAGACTTCTCATGATGTTGCTGGCATGATAGCAATGTACCAAACACACCAAATGCGTCCATGTAGTTCACAAGGAACTGGAGCCTGGGCAGAGAACGAGAAGGCTTACAGAGCATCGAAAAAAGGCGACCCGGTGTACTTCTCCAAAAGCTTCCGAGAATGGTCCCGTACCTGTCAACCGGGCAGTTAGGTACATCTTAGTACTAAAGAGGTACCTTCTGCGCCACCTTGGAAGGATGTGACAGGGGCAGGAGTGACAGCAGCCCAAAGATGGCACCATACGAGAGACCAAAAGGCCCCATTGACCGCTGTCCTAATCTAAGGATGAAGGATAGCTAGCTGCAAGACACCTTGTTCTCCATCGAGCAGAGGGCAAAAGTCCAGCCCTGTTGCCCCTGGAGGTTGCAGAGTAAGGCATCAATCCACTCGCTCTTGCCCGAATTGGGAATGCCAGTTACCACAGTAAGCTCACCTGGCACTACCTGCAACAGGGGATGTAAGGAGCAGCCAAAAATATTGAGACCATGCATGATGGAAGCCCTTTGGGAAACGAGCGATGTGAACAGAGTAATGCCAAGAAGAACTTACTCTGTACATCTCATCCAGTGTCTGCCAGCCAGTCGATACCCCTCGTTCATCCCCAAGCCTGAGGTAGTAGTAATTGTCAATCTCTTGGAAGAAGTCCTTGAAGCGGAACAAACCCCTTATTGGGTAAGGTTCTGCAGCGGCTACACATTCTCGTAGAGCTTGTGGACCTCTTGCCACAAGGAGCTGTTGACATGAATCATCCAAGTACAAAGAGTCAGAGGTGAAACGTGCAACGCCCAAAAGCTGTAGCAGCACTCTCAGGAGCTGGCAGTCAGCCCTGCTCGAAGTCACAAAGCACATGCCATCCTCGTCCAAAGCACCCCTGACCAATGCTCACGAATTCATCTTCTTGATGAAAGACAGCAAGAAAAACACTACCCCATTTAGGTGCAAGATGTGCACGCCATAAGAGTTGAGGAATAGTGTAGGACCTCGTTGGCATCCTTAAACGGAATTCCAGGCTCCTTTTCAGGAAATTTGACTCTCCAACACCTGCACATCATTGCATGGTCCCTTGATTTAGCAACACAGTGGTGTCAATTCCTGAGGCACACTGTAGGGCATCAATTTTCAGCGAAGATAAGAAGCCAAGGTTCAGCTATTTCTTTTGCGGGCATTTGGAGTGAAGAGATCCTTCCGACAAAGTACAATGCAGCGGGAGCACATGCTACAGCTGATTCATGCACTTCCCATTTGGGTCGCTGGTGATCACGTGCAGGACTGCCCTGCACAAATGCCGGCCTAACCGATACTATTAAGTCCATGCCTTCGAGAAGGTCCACATGAACATTATTACCTCTCCCTGCCAAGCCTGCGGGCGAGCTCCTCAGCCAGGGCTTGGCCTGCCTCATCCGCGTCGGTAGCCAGCACCACCTTTGAGACCTGTCGTTTGCCACATGAGATGATGCATTGCACAACTGAGAATCAGATGGCAGAGACCTCAGGACAGCTGTGCTTGCGCTTGGCTGGTCATGCACCTGCCTCAACTGCTGTACAGACGCACTGCCATTATGAAAGATGCTCATTATGCAGGCAAGAAAATGCGGCACATGAAGCAACTTTATCTTCAACCTGGGAAGCCTACTCACCTTGTCCAGGTACTGGCGGCAATTCCAGAGGTACTCAAACTTCTTGTCCTGTGCTCAAGCATACCAAGAGATATGCCATCCCCACAAAGTGCTTTGATGCTATGGGGCTGGCCAAACGGAGTGACCAAATGTGTGTAATTATAAAAGGGCAAAATTGCAACACGTGAAGCCTGAGGCACACTTCTGTAGGGCTCGGGACGAGGCAATACCTTGTCTTGGGAGGGCATCTTGTCCTCATCCGACGCTTTGGCAGGAGCACCATCAGGCACGCTGACACAGGCGGGTATGCCGGCCTCGTCCATGCTCAGCTTGTCCACCTCCCCTTCCACCTGCGATCAAATTGCCAGCAAGTAGTAAATGAGACCTCCTCCTTTGCTGAGCTCAGGCGTGCTCACCCCTGAACTGCAAGGTGCAATGGTACTGCACGCAAGATTGAAGCCATTTCCTGTTGCCGAGCTTGTCAACTTTTGAGTAAGCAGCAGATCTAGGATGAGAGAGAGAGATGGGTTGTCCTTCACAAGTGTCTCGAAGTGCCAATTAGGACTATCTCTACATGACAGGACCGTCCTTCACTTTGTCAGACTGCCGAGAATCTTGCAGGCATATGAGATACACAAGTTCCAGGACTACCATGCAGGTATGGTAGGCACTTATTCTTGCTACTGGAGGAAAACTCACAATGACTATTTCCTTGGCTCCTTTGATCAAATCCAAGCCGTAGAGGACCTTCTCGCCGCCTTTGACCTGGGCAGACCATGCAGCTATTTTCAGCTTGAGCAATTGTCAACTACAATCTGCTGCCAGTTGCAGCAGAGATGTAGGCTTGCCTAGCTTCACTGTGATCACCTTAGCTGACAAGCTTTACAACTAAGACATGCTAATGCTGCTTTTACCTGCACTTGACAGAAAGGCAACGATTACAGCAGCAACAGCATCCTCTGCAGGTAACATCCAAGATGACATCGGTAAAACCTGACGGAAGTCCTTCTCCCTGGTGCGATACTTGCAGTTGACCATTCTGCCTTCACGGAAGTAGGGAAAAGCAACGCTTACCCTCTCCTCGAACACCCCATGCTGTCATCAGGGATGGCAACACAGAAGGCATCCAGACAATCTGTAAAGCTGGGAGGAAGGAGACCTCTACTCATATATCGTAATTACGCCGTAGATAGCAACGCAGCCGATTTTCAGAGTCTCAGTTGTAGAAACTTTGAATCAATCATCCTGATGAGGTTGTCTCTCTCATCGAAGAAAGGTCGCCCGGGATGGCGTTCTGAACCTTGTTCTTCCATTTCTGTCGAGAGGTGCCCACGTGCGAGGCCTCAAGCGTGCCCTGTGTTATCTTTCGCTCTGCAAACCAGGCAAGCACCTGCTAGGACAAGCAAAATTTGCACATCTGAGAAGAGGCCTCCAACATGAAACATGATGGCCGCCGGACATGGTGCAGCAGCTAATTGGTTGGTTCCAGCACGACTTCAGAGCAAGCACGCTAAGGACACAGTACCCATCCCTCGAGCAACACGTTAGCTGCCAGGTGCGCATCTCTGTCACTGAGATGCATGCGGCATGCAAAGTAAGCTGTTATGCCCCAGCCCCCTTGTGATAAATTGAACAAAGGAAAACCTCTCGCCTTGGTTAAGTCCTTATGCCCCAGCCCCCTTCTGATTGAGATATCAAAACGCTTGACCTCGCTTTGGGCACCCTCGGCTCAGGATAGACGGCCCTGGCCCAGCCGGGCATGCGTCAAGCTGGCCCACCTCTGGCGAGAGTTGATCAAGCCTGAGGGCCAGCTGGACCGGCGCAGCTCTTCCTCCGGCTGCTGCCTGATCCTCAGCCTCGTCGTTGCGCTCGGGTGTTTGTCGCTCAGGCTGGTGTGTGGCGGCTGAACCATTGACCGTTGCAGCGAGCTTGCCAAAGGGCCTCCTTCCCTGCTGCCATGCCCGTGTTGCACGTGCAGATCAACACATGCTGCTTACTCTGTCCAACTTTTGCAACGTGGTGCCTCATGTTTGGTACAAGACACTGGAGTGTCAGGAAGAACAACCGACTCCTGCTAAGAATTATTCGGAACTCGGCTGGCAGGACTGCAAAACCTCCAAGTGCAACAGCTCGGATGCAGCTAAACAAGAGAATGTACTTGCCTACTAGAAAATGCCTTTGAGCTTGTGTGAAATCTGTCCTGAATCTGCTCAATTGACCAGCTTGCACTTGCCTGCAGGTCACAGGCTCCTCGATGGCCGCACTTTGCACGGAAGCAGTTCCACAGTGCAGAGGCTCTACGTGGAGGCCAACAAGAAACCTTGCGTGCATTAACTGCAGTGACCTCCCAAAGCCTCCCAGGTGTCCCGCTTGAGCAGCAGATGACAACTATGCGCGACGTGCAACAGGCACGCCGCAACATAGTGGCTGCGTGCTTTGCGCCTCACCCATCATCAAGGACGGTGAGAGAGAGGCTCAATTCCCGCTCCGAGCCGCCCTTGCACTGCGGCCGCCATTGCAGCGCACTTGTTACTTAGCTTCGCATTCTGAACCTCAAACCCCGGAGCGCAGGCCCTAAGCCCCTGAGCCCTAGACCCTGCAGCTCTGCAGCCTGAATGCGAGAAAGAGCAACCGGCAGCAAGCTGCATGGAGGCCTCTGCCTGACTCCCTCTGCTTCCAGTTCTCGGACCTCTGGGGTTCTGATTTCACATTTCCAAGCACAGTATGCTGCCTGATGCTAGCTTCTGCGATTGCGTCGCTTGCTTCTGCAGTAACTAGAGGATGTTTGCATGGCCTTGCCTAATGGGTAGGATGCAGGATGCCGTGGCTTGGCAAAAGGCAACTACAAGGTCTTTTGTGGCTCCGACGAGGGGGGAGGGAGGGGCAGAGATGCCTAGCCTGTGGCTCCGCTATCACGGTCGTTAATACCCACTGTATGAACCTGGCTGGCTTTTAGAGCCGCCCGTATAGAATCAGCAGTCGGGTTTTATGAAGTCATTTGATAAAGAGGGATCGGCGAGCGCGCACCACCTGCGGGCAGAGCAGGCGGTGCGTGCCGGGCCGGTAGCTGGCCAGGACGAAGCCGTGCTGCCCGAGGACATCGCGCAGCGGGGTGGTGGTCATGGACCCCAGCGCCCGGGCCTCCGCGCCTGCGCCAAGGTTGCGACGAGAATTAGGGTTTGGGTTTGAGGTCTAGGGTGTAGGGTTCAAACCCCTAACCCCAACACAGCCGCGGCAGCTGCCTTCAGCAGGAAGCGCCGCAGCTTCTCAACACAAGTCCGGGGGTTTAGCTCGGCCTTCCGCCTGTCCTGCTGTCCAGCCGCAGGGGCTTACCAGGCGGAGCCTGCGGTGCCTCGGGAGCACCGGCGGCGGCGGCAGCAGCGGCGACGCCGCTGCCGCCGGAGGCTGACCAAGGCCGCAGACTGGTGGCCGTTGACGGCAGTGCGCCGCCGCCATGACGGCTACGACCAGGGTCTACTCCGACAGCGGCCACGGCGGCGAGCGCCCTCAGCGCCGTGCGCAGCCGCACGGGCGGCGGCNAGGCGGGGGGGCGTCTTCCAACAGCGCGGCGACGGCGACGACTTGCTAAGGCTGTCGCCGCCGCCACCACCGCCGCCGCCGCCGCCGCCGCCGACGCCGCCGCCGGGGGGCCCGGAGGAGGGCGCACGCGCGCACCTACTGCGCCCGGTCGGATTCTTTCCTCGGCACCCTGCCGGACGATCGGGCGCCCCCGCCTTGGCGAACACGAACGTGGCATTGCATCGCTTTCTCGGCTTCCCTCACGTCGGTCCTAGCAGAGCCTCGGTCGGGCATATACACTCCATCATACCGCGGAGTCTTCCGGCCGACTCCTACACCCGCGCAATCACGGATTCTTCCAAGCGCCGCTGCGCTGCTCCCCACTTTCGGACCCCGCCGCCGCTGGCTGCCGCGGCGCGCGGTGGCAGAGGCGGCGGCGGCCGCGGCGGCCGACGCGGCGGCTGAGCTCTGAGTGGCGCTGAGACGTGCTCTGAAACATTTCTGCCGTCGGGACTGTCGGGCTGCGGCCGCGGCGGCGAAGATGTCGTATATCTGGGAGTATGCCGAGGCGATCATCCGGCAGCGCATGGAGGATCCCGCGGAGCGCGACCGCAAGAACCGCCAGCACCTGCAGGTGAGCCTCGTCGCTTCTAGAAGGGGAGCCTGCGGACGATGGACAAGAAGCTCGGACGTCTATGCTTCGAATGCCCATTTATTTGCACAACGGCACGTCGGCCTCGCCAAAGAGCGCCGCTTGGCCTCGCCCTGGCATTGGAGCTGTGAATGTGGCCCAATGCAGACGAGAGTTAACACCTTGTGGGAAAGCCAGAGCAACTCTAAGAGGCCCTCACTCTCGGTGGTGGGGAAAACCTTTGGCGTTTGCACAGGAGCTGAAGAGGAAGTGCGACGACCTCAAGGCGACGTGGAGGCAGCCGACCAAGGCCTACGGGTACTGGAACAACGACAAGAACAACCATAAGTACTTCCTGGACCTCAAAATGAGCAGCCTGTCGGGCCGCGTGAGGCCCTACGACAAGGTCAAGCCGGAGGAGTGACCACCATTTGGCCATCCCTATGCGGCCCACTGTTCAGCAGCAAGATGCACCCCCCGGCAAAGTCGTCTTTAGAGTTTTCCACAAGCTCTGATGCACTTGGCACCGAGTCTTCCACCACCAGTGCCCGGTAAGATTGAGCAGATGGCTCAGCTCATGACAACCTGCAAGGTGGCCTACACTTGACATCAAAGGCAGGATCATGCCTACCTCATGCACCCCTAGCTGTAAGCAGCTGGCACTCCAGCATGCTACACATTGTATAAGACACAGTGTCTGCAGTACAGATGATTGCCATGAGGCATGCAACATCTGTTGAGCATATTCGCTGAACAGCCCCCTGGGATGCGGGAATGCCCATCAGTACCTCCCGTCCTCGAGACTAAACAGACGCGCCGAGTTCTCTCCTCAGAAACGACTGTCTTGGGGTGATCAAATCAGAACAGGTCTTAGATCTGGCAGATATTAAGTGTGCAGCTTCCTTGAAACAAATTGCTGCAGGAGAGTGCTGCACTGTCATGAGTCCAATAATGTTCAGCAACCTCTTTCTCTGATGCTAGTCTTTATGGGTCTGCCTATGAGAGGAGATCTGCCTCTGCTTACAGTATATATTGTGAGATTGACAGAGTGCTGGTGTCAGGATTAAAGCCTGGCAGTAGCTCAGCTGTTGTCTGGCGCTGAGTCCAGGTTCTGAGCGCGCAACCGGTGGACTAACAGGCTGTGGTGCTTCAGTTGCGTTATAGTTGCAGGGTTGGAGCATTATGTGGCAGGACAATCTAAACAATGTGCCGTCTATTGGGTGACGTACTACCACAGTTCCTGCTCCAAATACACACTAACTGCAATGACCAGGTACTCACACATGGCACTAGGTAAGCTTGCGTGGCCTGGCGGCTGTGCTCTACCCTTTTCCATAGCCCGTCTTATTTCTTCCATTAAGCACGTATACCTGTGACTTACACTCTTAAGCTGACCACTGCCTCGAAAACATCTTGACCTACAAATTAGGAGCAAACAAAAGTGAGTCTCAAAATGACGCAGGGGCCGTCAAAAGGTGTCGCATTCTGTCATGCAAGCCCTGGCAGAGAATGATATGGGAGATGAATAGACTTAGAGAATACCCAGTGGCGCATTTAGAGTTACTCGTACACAGATAAGACAGGCGTGGTACATGTTCTTTCGTTATTAGGTTAGTCGTTAGTCGCTACTACGTCTGCATAGGCCTCCAGAGTATCAAGACTTCGTCATTCTCACTTCTTGAGGACCTTGAAAACTGTCATATCTGCTCCAAGCCGGCAATCTGCACATAGACTGCACCGACATGTCCACAGCAGGCTGTGGTACATGACAGGGCGTGTGCGCATCTCAAGGGAAACAAAGCTGCAGGAAAGAAACTGCAGACAGAACTCAAGGACAACCCATGTCAAATACAAGCATCCCATGAGGCAATGGCCTGCCCATATTCTTGCGTACATTGGAAAGTGCTCTTTGTTTGTGGACAGCCTCTCAGGCAGTAGAAATATAGAAATAGCAACCTGCTGTCGGGCTACTTATTCATGTGTGTACTGGGGCAGCGTGTGGAATTGGAAAGGAGGCGGAGCCCCATCCAGAAAAGTAAGCCAAGTTGGTCTTCGGAAGACCAACTTGGCTGATAAATATTGATGTAGTTTTACAAGACTGCAGAAGTTAGCAGTGCCCGATGTTGTTGGACTGATTGAACTTCCAGCTGTATTTCCTGCCCTGTCCTTGGCGTAAGGATCTGAAGCCCCTTGATTCGCCATCTGTCAGTCAAGAGGCTGCTACTCAACAAGCTCTGTTCAACCTGTGAGCGGGACATGCTTCTTTTGAGGTTTGTATAGTTTCCAGGGGAATCGAAGTAAGAAGAGGTCAAATTGTGAACAGACTCGCAGCATAGCCCTGGCCTAGGCTATCCACATAGTAAATGCAGATTAGACGTGCCGAACTAGATTATGTAGGGTCTGAATTGCATTGCTCAGCACTTGGGCAAGTCGACAGTCCATTGGGCTCATGTCTACCTTACCTAAGTGCCGGCTCTTGAACATGCCTTCCGAACAAAGGACAAAGGAGCAAAGAACTAAGAACAAAGGGCCGGCTTTGTAAAGTGTGGCATACTGCAATATGCGGAGATGCCAGTAAATGCTGTCCCTGTGCTTCAGATGTATCCCCTCTGGCTCTTCTGAATCTGCCTCATGTAGATCTCGTGACATGGAGGAATCTCTGCTGAGATTGCATGACCGCAAAAGCCTTTTACTAAACAGTACCCATGGCAGTGTGAAGGCTGCCACCACTTGGGCGTCGTCCTTGCTCAGGATGAAAAGCCGGCTGTTGGATCCTTCTCAGAAGAAGGGCCCATTGAGGATAGGGGCTGGAAAAGCCAGCCCAAGAATGAATGAACAAAGTACGAGAAGGGGCCAGGGGAAGCACTAAGGTCCTTGCAGAGGATCGCTTGCGAGCCTCTCGCAGGTTTTCCTTTTGTTGCTCCTCAAACCACGCTTCGAAGCAGACCACCAGCCGAAGCTTTGGGTTGCAGATAGGACGGAGCTGCATGGAGAGGGGTTGCAGGACATCAATTGGCCGTCTCAAGAGGCCCGTGACCGGGCATTCATTGTGTAGCGAGCAAGATAGCAAAGCAAGGCGGAGGCCCTCCTGAAAGTTGTTATTCTTTTATGGCCCTCGGCCCCTCTGGACAGCAAGCTCTGTGAAAGGCCTTCGCCAGAAAGTGCCCCAACAGCTCTGGCCAATCAGCCATCGACCTCTACTGGAAGAGACTTGCTTCTGAGACTGCTAATCTTACTGTGACGGGCGCTCGCTTTGCTGTCGTCGAGGTGGAGCGACGGCCTTGTTAATTCTTTTTGGGCTCGATTTTCGAAGCTTCCGCTCACGAAGGATGGGCGGCGCCATGGGAGAAGGAGCTGGCTTTAGTGAGCAATGGGGCACTGTTCGCTCATCGAAAAAGAGGAGGACACTTCCAGGAGAGGAAGAAGAAGAGAGGGCGGTGGCTGGGAGAGGCCAGCCATTGATAGATCCAGATTGTCTGCGAGCTTGGGTTTAAAAAAGAAAGTGCTCGCCCATAGAGAAGAGGGGCTGGCAACAATTCAGAGCAATCCAAGGAGCTTGGCAAGACATACTTCTCTAGCCACACCTGGTGCCACTCACTGACTGGATCATCTCTCCCCCCGTCGCCAACGCTTTCAGCCTCCGAGGCCTTTCGGACGTCGCTTCAACTCTTCCTCGGCCTCCCACCTAACTGCCTGATTGGGGTGCGCCAGTGCAAGTGCGGCTTCCGTGCAGAGGGTGCTGAGCTCGGCACTCACATGCTGAGATGCCCCACTGGACCAGAAGCGGAGGGCATTCACAACCTCCTTCGCGATGCCCTGGCGGGCTTGATGCGCGATGCCGGCTACCGTGCGGTCGTGGTAGTCAACAATATCATGCCTATCACCACGGACGCCTAGGGACGTCATCGTCGCCGCACACACTTGACATTGTGGGCGTGCAACCTGGTGGAGGACCACGGGCCCTGGTCGACGTTGTTTGAACGGAGGCGTATAAAGGTCCAGCATCGACACACATCGCTGGTCACGCAGTGGGCGGTGCAGAACAAAGCAAACTGCAGCACTACTCCGATTACCCCCAATGCAATCAGCTCCTGCCAGCGGCAATTGACATCTTTGGCTGTCTGGGTCCTCGTTTCCAAACTCTCCTTCAAAACATTGCCAATCTAGGCTACACTCGACGTCCAGATGTGTTTCCTGCTGAGATGGGCTTGCCAGCTGCATATCTGTTGCTCTTGCGACGACGAGTTTCGGCCTCTTTGCAGCGTGCTCAGGCTAGGGCTTGCAGCAGAAAGAAGAAAGTGCTCGCCTATTGAGGATAGGGGCTGGAAAAGCCAGCCCAAAAAAGACTGAACAGAGTACGAGAAGGGGGGAAGCTGGGCGAGCTCTAGTTGGTGGCAGATGGGCTTCGTTTCTGGCATCTAGTATTCATGCATCGATTAGCGATTTATGTTTTGACCTGTGGGTACTGAGCGGGTCAATCTGCTGTAGGTTATGTAGATCTTAAGATGTGCTTGCCTTTGTACTTTAGCTATTTGGCCTTCGTTTGTTTCAGATCCACGGAGTTCTTCTTGGCAAAGCCAGGCCCAAAGAGAATGGGCAATGTCCAAAGCCAAAGAAAGAGGTGCCGAAGTAAGGACTACAGAACACAAGACGATGCAGAGGGAAGCTCAGTACCCGCGAGTGAGCATCATCAGGTCGGAGTAGCTCGCTGCAGGGAAAGAGGCACTCCGCCGAGACCCAGAGGCGGCGGCCATAGCACGGCCTGCGCGCGCGTGTGGACGGCGTTAGGCAAGGGAGCGTTGAGTCGACACCGCCAGGCGCATACGGAAGATCGGGTTTAGGACCTGGGAGGCGGAGGGGCTTAGGGCACGCAGTGGGCCCATGGCTGCACGCACTTTTAGGGTGCGGAAATGGCTGGGGCCAGGAGACCGGCACGGAACGTGCGCCACGCGGCTTGGATGCAGCACGCCACCTGGCGCCACGTCGGACAGGCGGCGGACCCGGGGTCCTTGTCCGGGCCCGCCCCCGACCGTTGACGGCGAGTCGTCGCCCGCGTCGCCCACCCTCGTGCGGCGACGCTGATTGGCTGAGAAAGGTCGCCGCGTCGCCAGGCCGCCAAGATCTTGGAGCACCCCCGGCCGCCCTCCCTCCTCCGCCCGGGCCGCCCTCCCTCCCCTCTGCCGCTCAACCCCGTGCCCATGTTTCCCGCTTTCCTTCCCGTCCACCCTCGACCTCTCTCCCCAAAAACACCACTATAGTTGACTAGATCCTTGCCTAAATGCCCCTCCTCCCTCTTCCCCATCACTACGCTCTCTCTCCCCGCCTCGCCCGCCCTCCCTCCCCCGGCCGCACCCCCCCCCTCCCCCGCAGCTCGCGTCCCATCCATTCCGCTGTGCTTGAAACCCCCGTCTTTTCTTGGCACCTCCCAGGTTTCTCCGCTGCCGCCCCCGTCCTCCGGTGCCTGCGGCGGCGGCGGGCGCGGGCCTCCATANCGCCGCCGCCGCCGCCGCCGCCGCCGCGGTGCGGCCAGCCCCCGGACTCCTGATTGGCGCGGCGCCGCGGCGCCCGCTGGGCGGCGGCTGTGGCTCGCGCCACCATGAAGTCCCCCGGGTACAACCGCATCAGCAAGTCCGATGCGGCTCGGGGGTGAGGCCCCGCCGCCGCCCTCCCCCCTCCTCCTCTTCTCTGCGACAGTCATTGCCACAATCTCGAGAGTCAGCCATTCTCGGCAGGCGGCCGTTGTTGGGACAGGGCCGCACTGCCAGCCGGCCATGCTCGCGACGAGGTTGGAGAAGAGCCTTCTGCTTGAGAGGCAGGGAGCTCGCGTAGTTCTGGTCGCGAAGGACACGCTGGATCTCGTGCAGCACGGCCGTGGCGGCTGTGCTCGCATGTCTTGGTCGCGCTCCCCAATTGGCATGAGCCAGCAGCTGCGCGCCATGGGGCGGCATGCTGGGAGTTGCACAGCAGAGGCAGCGCGCTCGCTCCAGCTAGCTGCCGGGAATGGCCGCGAATTGGATTAAAGAGCAGAGCTACTGTGGCATTGCAGCTTTGGTTGTGTTGATGAGGGCCAGGCCACTCCTATGGCAGCTGCTGCAGCGAGAGCTCGCTTGGCTCAGCTGGCAACGGCGGCTGCCGCGTGGTTACAGGGGCGGGTGGTCGGCGTGCATCTTCATCGTCACGATTGTGGGCAGCGTGGCGATCCTGGGAGCTGCGGGCGTGCTGGCGTGGAAGATCATTGCGACCAAGGACACGAGCAGCGCCAGCGACACCGCCAGCCAGCCGCTGCCCGACGCCGTCTCCGTGCCCATCAACAGCACGCTGGAGATGGCGCTGCTCTTCATCCTAGCTCAGAAATGTGAGTGACTGCATTTTACTCGAGTAGCTGCCGGCATCCGTACGCTCATGCAGAGTCCGCTGCCATCTACTGCTGTCAGGAGCCAGCTTGGTGTGCGCAGGCTGCCATGCATGCATCCGAAGCTGAGCTCGGTGACAAGTGCCTCGCTCAATGTCGGCCTGCCTGTTGTTGCTGCTGCAGCGGGCGCGTTGCCGAGCTCGAACCCGATCACGTGGCGTGGCGGCTCCGGACTCACGGACGGCGAGGACATGGCTGTTGACCTCACCGGCGGGTTCTATGTGAAGGGCGACCACGTCAAGTACAACTTCCCGATCGCGTTCACCGTTACGGTGCTCGCCTGGTCGCTGCTCGAGTATGGCGCGCAGTACCAGGCGGAGGGCACGCTGGCCATGGCGCTCGACGTGCTCAACTGGGGCACTGACTACCTCGTCCGCTGCCACCCCTACTCTGCCCTCATCTTCACGCAGGTGCGCTCCTCGCCGGCGCCAAACCTGCCGACTTGTGGCCATGGAGCACGCAGTGGCAAGGCCAGGTGCTCCGGCCGCAAGCGCTCGTGACCGTCAGTCTCATGGCTGGTCGGGCTGTGGCGAGCAGGTCAGCGATTTGGCGAGCGACAGCTGCTGGATCCGTCCGGAGGACATCTCCGAGCCACGGCCGTCGCAGCCGCCGCTGCAGGTGACGCACCCTGGGTCGGACCTGGCGGGCGAGATGGCGGCGGCGTTCGCGGCGGCGTCGCTCGTCTTCCGGCCCGACAACGCGACCAAGGCGGACGCCCTGCTCGCCCATGCAAGCGACTGCTTCACCTTCGCCGACCAGTTCCGCGGGCGGTACAGCGACTACGTGACCGGCGCGCAGAACGAGTACAAGTCCACGTCCATCTTCGACGAGCTCCTCTGGGGGGCCACGTGGCTGTACCTCGGCACGGGCGAGGCCAAGTACCTGACGTACGTCACCGGGCCCAACATGCATGCCTGGAAGGCGGCGACCATGACGAAGACTACCAACCGCTTTAGCTGGGACATGAAGCTCCCTGCCATGCAGGTCAGTGCAGCGCCAGCCAGTCGTCATTGGTGACCGCTCCTTGCATGGACTAGCAACACTCGTGTTCCTTTCAGCAGCAATTTAGCATTATGAGTTTGATTATAGTGTGCTACGTGACTGGCGAGCAAGGAGTCCTTGTTGCAACATAGCTGGCGCTTGGTGACCGCAGCAAGGCGATTGTGGGCTTGGCTTGCAGGTGCTGCTGCTGCGCGTGCTGTGGCTGGGCTTCGGTGGCCGCAACGCGGCGCCGGTGGTGCAGGAGATGTGGGCTTACAAGCCGCCAGCGGACGCGTTCATGTGCCAGTTCCTGCCGAATGCCGGCGGCCAGTTCCCCAACGGCCCCCGCCTCACTCCGGGCGGCATGGTGTTCGTCTCGCCGGAGAGCCCGATGCAGTACGTCGTGAGCACTGCGTGGCTGGCGCTGATCTACAGCGACTACCTCGCCGCGTCCGGCAACTACATCACGTGCCCGTCCGGCATCTTCAAGCCGGTGGAGCTCGCGCTGTTTGCCAAGTCGCAGCTCAATTACATCTACGGCGCCAACCCGATGAAGATGAGCTACATGGTGGGGTACGGCGGGAGCTACCCGCTCAAGCCGCACCACATGGGCTCCTCCATCCCGTCGTTCCGCGTCGACGACACGGTGTATGACTGCGACAGCGGGCGCTCGTGGCTCTCCTCCTCGGACCCCAACCCCAACCTGCTCGTCGGTGCGCTGGTCGGTGGTCCCTCTGTGGCTGACGCGTTCAACGACGCGCGCGGCGACCGGCAGCAGAGCGAGCCCAGCATCTACACCAACGCGCTGCTCGCAGGTGTCATTGCCGGGTTCACGTCGCCCAAGCGGCCGGGCATGGATTACATCAAGATTTTCCAGATGCTCGACCCAGCCAAGCGCAAGTATGCGCTCAAGTTGCAGGTGGGCTTGCCTCAAAGGATCTTGGACTTTCCAACCCATTAACTAAGACTTACTATTTGTGAGTTTGTGTAGATTCAGGTTGATGTAAGCACGAAGTCATTGTTGAGCAAAAATAAGCCCTGGTCAATCTCCACCTTATGTAAACTATGGGCTCAAGAGCCCTGCTCACAAGAGGACATGCACCAATCTGCTGATATTGTTGAGTTGCTCTTGAGCTGGTTTATTCAAGAGCTACTGAAATTGCGTGTTGAATGACACTGCATGTAATAGCAGGGCAAATGCGAGAGTGTTTAATGTGTGGCCGTGCGCCTCTGCTTTGGATGCAGGCATTCTTGAATACACAACCACCTGCGGCAGGTCAGCCGGCCGCACCGGCCGCTGCCACGACCACTCCTACCGCCAAGGAGCCTCCTCCGGCCAGCATCGCTGACCAGCTCCTGACGCCAATCGCAAGCCCGCCGCCGCCGGTCTCGGTGGCGGACCAGCTTCTGGCGCCCATTGCTAGCCCACCGCCACCGGTCTCGGTCGCTGATCAGCTGCTGGGGACGCCAACGAGCCCATAGGAGGTCCAGCTTCAGCCCCTCAGCGACGCCTGGATTGGTGGTGTTACTGTCATCATCCAGCATCCTTCGTTGACACAGCAGGTCAACTCCGGCCGTTGCTGGCTGGCTGGCGGGCCATTGTACTTGCCGCCAGCAGCCTGAGCTGAGCTACTGGCTGGCTGGCTGTCAAGCCGCTTGCACGCTTGTTCTGCATTCGAGGGGCCTTGCAGGTGCCGGCTTCCTGCGCTCGGCAGGAAGCAGCAGGCACACCTTGTTGCATCTAAGGGAGTAACTCGCTGCCGGCTTTGGCTCTTGGCCTTGTCTTGGGCCGTCATGCCACCTCCTCTCCATGGTCTCCTCCTGCACTGGCCAGCTCGCGCAGGCCGTGCAGCGTGCCGTTGTTGCGAGACTCGTTCAGTTGTAGTCTCAGTATTTATTGTGGGCGCCGTTGAAAGGGTGGCGCCGTGACAAGGATGCAGCTTTCAGCTTTTGCTGCGGACAAGTGTAATAAACCATCTCTGGAGCTGCCAAAGGCGGCTCTTTCTTCAAACACAGACAAGGCCTCCAGCTGCACTATGGCACTGACAGTGCCACTTGAGTGGCCTGAATCCTCGTGGCTGCATGGGGGCGTTCTCCGGTCAAGATTAATGACCACCACTCAAGCTTGCATTTACACCTTGTTATGGATCAGTAAGCCAATATTCAAGCTAGCAAAATTCTTTGTGAAGTTCAACGTGAAGAGCCTGTGGCATCCTTGTTGCCTCTTGTCTTGTGCATAGTGGTGCTTGCCTGAGGGTAACTTTGCACAGGTACTACATTGCAATTGCATGAGATTGTAACTCCTCAAGGCCACCTCACAAACCCAGGACAGCTAGTGCTTGTCATAATATGCTACACTAAGTACCTCAAACGATCAGAAAAGCAAGATGCAATACTTGGACACCACACATTTGGGCCGTGATCCCTTTACATCAGAAGCAGCATGCTATAGGACCTGGTTCTGATTGAATGTGTGAGACAAGGCAACATACGTGGCGAGGAACAAACATCTGCTGCTGCAGCTACTGCGAGAAACAATGATCTGCTACTACAACCCCTGCGCTGGCTGCCTAAGTAGTCTTGACTGTGGCAAGGACCCATGGTGTACACTTGTGAATGTGCTTGCCATTATTCTTGGCCACTTAGGCCATCCATCAGTCAATACACACTCCGAGTTTCGCGTGGTGCTCAGATGGGCAAGTTGCACACACACCACCTTCCGCAGCTGATTCAGATGTTTGACTTGCATAACACTCAAATCTGAAGTAGACCTAGGGGTGTGAATGTGGCTAAAACTAGTAGCGGAGCCAGTATGTTCGGCGGCGGAACCAAGTGTAGTCAGGGAGAAATTGTGCAGGGCCAATCGCAGCGATGGCGACATCCTGTCGCAAACAACAAGTACACGAAGTCACGGGAAGTAACAGAGACGATTGCATCAAATCACAGGCACTCCTCTTGATTGAAGCAGGTCAGAAGCTTGAAGCTCCTTAAAAAGCACAAAACATGTAGCACTTGCTGCTTATTTTCTACGTGAGCTACATGGGATTCTTGCACATAGAGCTGATGGCAGTAGATTTACCTTGTCAAAGATGAAGCGGTCAGCAACGCGCTTCACTGCTGAAGCATCCACAGCATCAATGCGAGCAAAGAGCTCCGCTAGGGGTAGCCTACGTCCATATGTCAGCATCTGTTGTGAACAAACACGATGGACTAATTTGTCACATTCCTGCTGAAGCTCAGTACATACTCTGCAGATTTAAGCTCAGTCCTATTCTAAACGACGGCACCTGGAAGGCTTGACTGAGATACACATTAAACTGCTCTGCTCCACAAGCATGTCAGTCCACCTCATAGCAAGCTCTTCAGCAGAGATAATTGACAATTGGGTACCTGTCTGCCAATGTCCTCAGCCATGGGGCTTGTGCCATCCATATGAAGAAGCAGGCTGGATTTGAGCTGCATGCAGTGATGACAAAGTGGGGTCAGGAATCAACCATGATGCCACAGGCTGGCACTATGGTGTCCCACAAGGTCTACAGCAGGTCGACATTAATACAAGCCATACCAAGCCATGCAAGACATACAACGCCATGTCCACTGCTTGATGGGTTTGTCACCTGATTCCTGGCGCGCGCTACATCCTCATCTGACACGCGGTAGATCAATCGTGTGACCTCGTGCATGATTGACCAGGCCAGATCATCCAGCTTGTCAGGCTGTGCAGGAAGAGAAGTCATGTGTTAGGTGGCCAGCGTCTGTGGAACGCGCTTCTGCGGCCCTCACTATCTAACGCCAATTTTACTTCTTCATCATATGGCCCCAGTTACTGAAAGCAACGGCAGCACCTATCTCTTGGAGAAACCAGTGAAAGATTCTCACTGATCTCGTTATGAGGCAGCTTCTCGATTGAAGCTACTATCTAACAAAGAACTGCAAGGCAAGTAACATGAGACGATTACCGCGGCCACTGCGCACACGCCAAAGAGGCCAGAGTCGCGATAGTTGGTATTGAAGGCCATGTAGCTCTCAGCAAGCTCATTGGCAGCCACCTTCTGTGCCAGGTCGGATCTGATTTTGTAGATGCCACATTCAGGTGCTCATTAGTACAACAGAACTGCCAGTCAACGAACTCTAGTATTGCCACCAAAGCACCTGTAGATGAGCAACTGAGCAACGTGGCTCCTTGCCATTGTCCTTTCCAATGGTGTGCTAATTCCTGCACTCAAGGTGTGATGGACTGTTGTGATTCATCAACTCCATCCCTCAGTCATTGCTTACCCCATGTTTTTCCCGGCACCCGCAGTCTTGCTCCAGGCACCGAGCATGGTCTGCATGACCTGCAGCGTGATGGAGTCTGGGTCGGTCCAGTGCGCCCCCTGTACGGCTACGGCAAAGTGGCAGAATGGCATGTCTGGGTTGTAAATCCGGACCTGCAATGCAGCCGAGGATCATCATCAGAGACCACGGGTTTGTGGCTTACGCTTATGGCGTCTGCCAATCAAGCAGACTGGTCCTCAACGGTCTCAGCAGGCAGTGTCCTGACAGGACACTACCTGAAGCCTTGGTTGTTTCACTGATAGCACTTAAATAACTGGGCTATCATCTGATCTTAGCAGAGGTCACTCCTTGATTGTTGTAGCTGCTCCAAGAGGCTCTTACCTCAGACCCTGTGAAAATGGCTGGCTCCTTCTTCACCAGCTCGGCAGCTGTGGTGGGGTCCGTGGACAGGGAGTCAAAGGACTTGTCTATCAAGCCCACCAGCTCGTCGTGGTCGACGGCTCCGGTTGCAGCAACAACCTTCTCAATATTAGATAGGATCCAAATGAGTCAATCAAGTAAAGGTTGCTGATGACGACAGCAGGAAGGGCGGACCTCAGCAGTGCAGTCACAGAGGCGACAAGCTCAGCATACAGCTGCTTCGTGCTTTATACGCCAAGGCCGTCACTGTGAGGCCCTGCCACCATGCAGACTTGACAGGGATACTGAGGCTGAATATGCATGCAGGATGGAAGGAAAAGAGCTGCTTTGACAGGTGCAAGAGGAGCCGCAGACCATGCGAGGGCCCGAGTAGTGCGTGGAGATGTAGTCGGCGAGGTCGCCCCGGGTGATGGAGCGGATGTTGTCGGCGGGCCCCAGGATGGGGCGCCCGAGCGGGCTGTACTGGAACGCCGTGGCGTGCAGGTGGTCGAAGAGGACCTCCTCCACCTGGCCCTCGATCTGCGCCATGTCCGCAAACAGGACGCCGCCGTGAGCTGCCATACACGGGCCTTGCGGGTAGGCTGGCATCGTCTAGGCATGCGGTCGCCTCGAACAAGAGCGCCGGGCTTATCAGGTGTGGCCAGAATCATGCAAAAAAAATCATTAATCTGCATCACGATATCTTTTTCTTACAATACCTATCTTACAATCATTATCTATATACTGAAAGGGGCCTAAGTAGAGACGAGCGACGAACAAGGAGAATGCGGCTGCTGATATCTTAAAGGGCGCGCTTTAGAAGGAGGCCAAAGAAGTAGGCGCGCAGGACCTCCTCCATCTCGCGGAGGATGACGGAGCGCTCGCGCTCGATGTGGCGCTGCTCGAAGGTGGAGTGCTGGAGGATGTCGGCGAGGATGTCGACGGCGGCGGGGACGTCGGCGCGCAGCACCTTGGCGTAGTACGTCGTGAGCTCGCGCGACGTGTAGGCGTTCAGGTGGCCCCCCATGTCCTCCACCTCCTGCTCCAGCGCCTTGACGGACCGCCGCGCCGTGCCCTTGAAGATCATGTGCTCCAGGAAGTGCGCCGTGCCGTTGGTGGCGTCCGTCTCGAAGCGCGACCCGGCGTCGATCCAGACGCCGATGGTGGCCGCCGCCGCGGCGGCCGACGCCTCCGTGGCCACGCGCAGGCCCGACGGCAGCGTCGTCACGCGCATCGGCGGCTCCGCCAGCACCGCCGTGTGGTCCAGCGTCAGCGCCACCGGCGACGCGTACTTGGTGAACCGGTCGTCTGGCACCGCCAGCNTTTTTTTTTTTTTTTTTTTTTTTTTTTTTTTTTTTTTTTTTTTTTTTTTTTTTTTTTTTTTTTTTTTTTTTTTTTTTTTTTTTTTTTTTTTTTTTTTTTTTTTTTTTTTTTTTTTTTTTTTTTTTTTTTTTTTTTTTTTTTTTTTTTTTTTTTTTTTTTTTTTTTTTTTTTTTTTTTTTTTTTTTTTTTTTTTTTTTTTTTTTTTTTTTTTTTTTTTTTTTTTTTTTTTTTTTTTTTTTTTTTTTTTTTTTTTTTTTTTTTTTTTTA
>WELB01000154.1:12167-34978 GCA_009602725.1 Spirogloea muscicola | reverse complement strand
TCGCCTCCGCCCGCCGCCGGCACGCCGATCGTGATCGACAACGGGGCCTTCCGCTGCCGCGCCGGCTGGGCGAGCGACGCCGCGCCGCGCCTGGACTTCCGCAGCCTGCTCGCCAAGCCACGCCTCAAGGCCACAGGCGCGCGCCGCGCTCCGCCATCTCGTCGCGCGCGCCGCGGCGAGGGGACCATGGCGGCCTCGGCGACGCCGAGAGCCAGCGACAATCCACTCACCGCTGGCCGACCACGCCGATGCCCGCCGGCTGAGCGCAGCAGGCAGCCGCACTGCAGGCCAGACGGTGAACGTCGTGGGGGATTTGGACGCCGCCGCCGCGCGTCACTTCGAGTTCGCGCGCTCCTCTCTGCGGTCTGCCTTCGACGGCAACGTCGTCTACCAATTCGAGACCATGGAGCTGGTGCTCGTCCTTACCAACTGGCACAATTGCTTGCTATATCATCGACGCCGTTCCTGGAGCCTGTGTGACAACAAGATGGCAGCAAGCAGATGATCAAGCGGCCTCGCCCTCGCTGGCGTGCTGACAGTGATTCTCATATTACTTGTGCTGTGACTGCAGATTCTGGACTACACGTTTGATAGGTTGGGCGTCAGCGGGACCCGAGTAAGTACGTACTGCAAGCCAGCCTCCTTCTGCTAAAGACTGTCGAGACGAAGCTGCCATTGGCTCACTGGAACTCAGCCATGCATAGTAGCTGTCTGCACCTGCTGCAAGGTGCATGGAGGTCTGAATTGTGCAGCTTGAGGTGTGAGTGCTATGCTTCATGGTGGGAGGTTCCTAGTCGTGGGGGTTTGGTTGGAGAGCCGTGACGATGCATGACTGCCGCAGCAGCCTGCGGTGTGCCAAGGGCAGAGCCAGATTGTGGCATGTCAGGGACCCTTGCTTTCACACACTGAAGCCCTGACGGTAGACACTCAATACTGGATCCTGACTTGCAAAGCCGCTGCATTTATGCAGGTCGACCACCCAGTCCTCATTACTGAGTGCCTCTGCAACCCGCTCTTTCCACGGGCCAAGACCGCCGAGCTCTTTTTTGAGACCTACGGCGTGCCTTCGCTAGGCAAGGCTCCGGAGGGGACTGTACATTGCTGTCTCCAGTGACGGCTAGGTCTGCCACCACAGAAGGTTGTTCTGTGGTGGCTCACTCGATTCGTCAAATGTCAATGTCAACAGTGCCAGCAGCAAAGGGCAGCCGTGAAGGACATATTGGTGCTGAGCTATGACATCCTTGCCATGCAGCCTTTGGCGTGGACAGCATGCTGAGCTTCACAGCCAACCGCACTCTGGGCCGCTGCACTTCTGACGGCATCCTCGTTGCTTCGGGCCACACAGCCACGCACGTCATCCCGGTATTACGCTGCATAAAGTAGGCTACTGCTACAGCTCGCTCTGCTCGTGTCCCATTTATAGCTTTACTTGCTTTGACGGGTAGCCAGATTTCAAGTATGCTCACCCTCGAAGAGTTCCAGATAAAAGCCGCTAAATTACTGTCCTCCTTTCTATGGAATGCGTAGATCATAGCTGGGGAGCCCATCGTGGAGGCCAGCTGCCGCACGCCAGTCGGGGGCTTCCACTCCACTTTGTTCTTGAGGCAGCTTCTTGGCCTCACCTATGCACAGCACAGGTGTGTTACTTGCATCATGCAGCAAGAGACTGATGTGGGGGTACTAGCCAGCCAGTCACCTGCACCCAGCTGTCTTGCTAGTCACACCTCTTGGGCAACAATAGAAGCACAACTGCTGCAAAATGCCAACAGCACAGCCAAAGTAGATCCGACATGTGGTCTCATGCATGCAGAGTATTGATGCAGCTCTGGGTGTTGCGCCTGAGTTTGTCTCGCAGTGCCATTTTGACCTGGGAGAGTGTGGAGGCGTTGAAGCAGGCAGACTGCTATGTCGCCCTGGACTATTCGTCCGAGTTGCAATTATATCAGGTGCTCTTAGCATATTTCTGATGCGCAATGGCGTGTGCTACAGCTGCAATATGCTTGAGCGAAAGCTTGAGCAAAGGCAGGGCAGCCCTAAAATATAGCAACTTGAAAACGGGGTAGTGAGTGCATGGTTGTATCAGTCCTGGTATGTCCTGCAGAAAGATGGGGTAATGAGCGGGCTGATCCACCATTTAGACCTGGTAGGCCATCGCTGGAGATTGTCTACATCGCACACTGCCCAGGGTTGCCAGTAACAGTGGATGTTGACTAGATGTGTACTCTTGTTAAAGGCAAGCAAGGCTGAAGTGCAAATGCACCCCCTATGTTTTGATAGGCAGGGGGCGAGGCAGTGAAAAAGGAGCTGAAGACATGGCAGCTGCCGTGGACAGCTGCCACACAAAACGCCAAAACGGCGGAGGAGTTGGCTAGGCGAGCAGCTGCCAAAGAGAAAAATGTGCAGAGACTGCGGGACATGGCGGCTCAAAAGAGAGTCTCAAAGGTTGCTATTCTTCAGGATGAGCTTGCGAAGCTGGAGCAAGTTCGAGACAGAGTGCAAGGTGTGATTGGCCCTCTATCCTGTCATGTACAGTCAAAACGAGGGAGTCTCATTAGTGATTGAAGCTTTGGAGAACAACTTCTTATAGAGTGACAAGCAAGCCTTCCAGAGCAATGTTTGCAGGCATCACTTGCCAAAGTTTGCGTAAAGATAGAGTTTCTTGTTGTCTAGAAGTATGACCACCATGTTGAACAACAGGATGGCAGAGCTGGCCAAGGCGTATGCTGACCTTGTTGAGCTTGTATCCTTCTTGTTGGCCGTGTGGCCTTGTGCAGTCCTTGAGGGGCAGGATGCCACAGAGCAGCTCTTGAGAGCTGGAATTTCCGGAGGCTTTCACGAGCTTGAAAGCAGTCTGGAAAAAGCCAGGTCTAGGCTTAGAAAGGCCAAAGGAGACAAAGTGGAAGAGCCGCAGAGGCAGTTGCCAGACTTGGAGGACTATCCTCTGCTCAATGCACCAGACAGCGAGCTTACTCCTGAGAAGGTGCAAAGGCAGGCTTTCAAGAGTAGATTGCATCTGCTACGTGTGCAGTTGGAAGTACAAAAATTGCAGTACTAAATTCTGGAATGAGAATTTGTGCCTGAAGTTAAAGGAGAAGCGGAGACAGCGTCTCATGAAGAATGCAGCTGAGGGCCGCAAGAGAGCAAAGCAGCTCAAGGAGGAGCAGATGTCCCAGACTGAGAACGTGAGGAAGCTCAATGAGCAGCGATGGCTGTGAGTGAAGCTGATGCTATCTCTTCCACATATTTGTGAGCAAGGGAAGCTCTTTGGCCTTCTGTTGCTGGCGTTCTTTAGGGAGTTGGCTTCGGCTTTGTGGTAAGGAGCTCATGTTCTTGGGCTGGCCATCGCAGTGAGAATCCGGAGCAGTACTTGGAGGAGAGCAGGGCGCGCTATGCCAGCCTCAAGGACAGGGTGGAGCAGCGAAAAATACAAAAGCAGGAGGGCGGAAGCTTGGCGCTTGGGCGAGGGGAGCGGCACAGCGCTGCCCACAAGGAGCGCATGCGGCTGATCACGTCAGCCGCATTTGATAAGGGTCGGGGGGAGGACACCTTTGGAGTGGACGACTCAGACTGGCTCCTATACAGCAGGATATCAAAGGACGGCGAGGGAGGGGAGGAGGAGGGGGTCATGGAGGAGGAAGAAGCTGAACTTGCGCTTCTTACCCAGAGGCTCCAGGTTGCTTAAACCTCATCATGTTGTGCAACCTTTTTGGTTGCTGCCTTGACATTTGCTTCATCATCTTGGGAATGGATAACTGATTGCCAGCAACTTTAGCTTATAGAATCACAATAACAATATTACGCCCCTGGCTGCCTGTTACAGGAGATCGACCAAGACTTCGTCCCTCCATCAAGAGAGCCCAGCAACGGCTTGCCAGGCCCCAGGGCTGGGGAAGTGCATACCCCGCTGAGGGTGGCGCGAGCCGAGGACTTCCAGATCACACTCGGAGTTGCGCGCACAAGGGCCCCTGAGATTTTGTTCCAGGTGAGGTTGCCAAATTAGCACGACCTTCAATCGTTGCAGTCCTCAAACTGACCTCCTCTTGAGAGTCGCTTTGCTTCATGTGATGTCTTATTGCTGCTTGGTGGTCATATGCAGCCATCCATTGTGGCAGTAGACCAAACTGGGCTTGGGGAGATGCTCGGGCATGTGCTGCGGCGCACGCCGGACCACCTCAGGCAGCGGGCCGCCGAGGGCACGCTCCTGCTCACAGGGGGCAACGTCCTTTATCCTGGGACAGCAGCAAGGGTGGAGGCCGAGTATCGCAAGCTGCGGCCACTGGGCTCCAGCGTCCAGGTCGTGATGGCGCAGGACCCCGCACTTGACGCCTGGCAAGGCGGTCAGCTCATAGCTAGATTGCCTGCGTTTGCGGGCCAGACGTTTGGCAAGCTCGAATATGAGGAGAAGGGCGCTGACTGGCTAAGACAGTACCGCATGCAATACAGCAGCTTCTGAGCGCACAGTATTACAGATTTTCCTGTCAGATCTCGTTAGGCTGCAATGAAATAAGGAGAGCTCTTGACAAGCTTAAGCACTCAATCTGCTCTAAGAGATTGCCTCTGTTGGCATGATTACGCAAGTGCGTCGTGACAGCACTCAGGCATGGTTGGCAGGTGCACTCCGGTCTTCTTAATGGGATGATAACCTGGCAGAAATGAGCCGCTTCGCCTCCACCATGCAAGACCTAAGCTCCACATCCTGCTCCATGTTGTGTAGCTTGCTGCGATTTCTTAAATACACCTCACAAAATTTACACCCCTCAAACCGTTTGCCAGCAACTTTTGTCCATAAAGTTTCAGCACCTGCTTACATCCATGACAATGCAGACCAGCAGATGCGCCAAACAAGAATGCCTGACCTGACCATCTTTGTCACCGGACTATCAATTGTATGACCTGGAGAAGCAAGATGAGTCGGGAAGGGGTTTCGTAGAACTATGTGAGCAAGGACAGTTCAAAGCAAGCAGGGCCGCGGTGACATCAATGTCCACAAAGGCGTGGTGCCTCACCTAGTGTCCGTGCTAGTGATCAAAGCCTTCGTTCTGGAAGAGCCTCATTTGTGTCCTCTGGGGAGAGCCCCTTTTCGTGTCTTCTGGGGAGAGCCCCTTCTCTCGTCCCATTTAAGTATCTCATCTCCCATATCGCACTTCCCATATCCAACATCTCGTCTTTGCGGCAAGCTTGCCATCCCCCACCTGATGAGCCCCGTTGCAGTGTACTGCTGAGCTGCTCGCCCACGTCAGGCCGCTCTTACAACTGGGGCTGGCCTCACAGCCAGCGTCCCTTTCCAGTAGACCGCTTCTCACGAGCTCCGTCTTTCAGGCTCCGAGCTGCGAGTCTGTGTGAGATCCGAGCCTCCAAGCACCTCCTCAGAGCGAGAGCGCTCTCCACCAAGCCGCTTCACGAGCTGATGCGGCGGAGCAGCTGTTGCACCCCCACCACGCCTCCTTGCGTGAAGTACTGGCAGGCCCGAGGGCCGTGGAGAGCTTCCTACGCCACCAACTGGACGAAGGACTGTAGCCGGAGCTTAGGTTTGCACGGCAGCAGCAGCGGCTGTGAAAGCGTGCCAGTGCCATCGCTGCTTTCGCTGTCGACAGCCTCATGTGGGCTCTGGCTCGGGGCGCGCTGCCGCCGCCGCCACTATTCCTGCCGTCGTCGTCGTCGTTCGGCGGCCATGTGCCGCGCTCCCGAGGCTGCTGGCCCTGTGACGACGCACATGCCTTCGCTGGGCGCCCTGGTCCGGCCACTCGGTGCAGCACCATGGCGGCTGGACCTCGGCGGCCGTCGAGTCCACGGCTCGCTGTGTCAGGACGGCAGTCATGGAGGACGCCCACTCGGAGGCTCGCCTCTGCGCTCCGGCAGTCGCTGGATCTCGTGCCGGCAGCGCAGCTGCAGTCGCAGCGGCGGACGCCGATGACCCGCCAGCAGCAGCGGGAGGCCAACCTGCGCAAGCAGGTGGGCCAGGTCCTGCACCAGCTGGCGAAGGCGCCTGAGGACGGCGAGTCCTCGCTGCCTGAGGTCGTGCGGCGCGCAGGCCGCCGGTGGGGCCCCCAGGTGCCGATGACCGCACTCCGCGAGCTGCTCCGCCGAGGCAACTGGGCCTGCGCGATGCAGGTGCGCCTCAAGCAAGGGGTCCAGGGTCTTCGAGTCTAGGCTCTAGCATTTAGGAAATTAGGGGTTGTTTAGGATTTAGGGTTTAGGGTTTAGGGTCCAGGAATCTGTGTCCAGGTTTCATGTCCACCTCCTGTGCATTGTCGCCTCTTCTAGTTGCTCGGCCTGAAAGGCTCACGCCTGCTCTGAAGCTGCACAACTGGGTTGTGTCAAAACCACGGCAACCCAGTACTGTTGTGGCCAAGCTTGAAATCATTGTCTGGGGTTCCTTGTGAGCTGCTGATAAGCGCACTGCAGCATACGTGCATTGTCATCTAGACAAGCTGGCGCCGTCCACATGAAAGTCACGTGCCAACAGATGCCATCCTCCTTATCCTGCTCAGACAGCTGCTGATGGATGCCAGAATGGCAGCTAGGAGGTTGCCGCCGGTGTGCGTAGGCGAAAGCACCTCGGCAACCACTTCTGACTGACGGGCCTGCCCTTGCATGCCTATGGAAAGGCCAGGTCTTGGACGTCCTTCACAACCAGCCATGGTATCGTGGGGAGCCTGCCGTGTACGCCGAGCTCATTGCCCTCCTGGGAAAGCATGGCCAGCTGCCTCTTGCCGTTGGCCTCTTTCACCGGATGCAGTCAGAGCGGAAGTGCCCTCACACCATTGGTGTGTTCACGGCCCTCATTCACGCCCATGGGAGGCGGGGCGACGTCCAGGGAGCCCTGAATGTCTTTCAACGCTTGAAGGCAGAGCCTACACTGCAGCCTGACTCGGCAGCTTACACGTCGATCGTGGCCGCACTTTGCAAGGCCAAACGGATGGACGCTGCTGTGCAGCTGCTGGTGGAGATGAAGTGCAATGGATGCACTCCAAACCTGGACTTGTAAGCAAACTGTCTTCTACATGTGATATTCATCACTTGCATTTGCGACATAGTATCAACTCTATGATCCTGTGAGCACAACTCAGACACTTATGTCATGCATTGTTGGCAGGTATGATGCATTAATAAATGGCTATGGAAGGACTGGGAGAGTGACGGAAATGAAAGCCACGTTCTTGGCGCTGCGAGAGGCAGGGTTGATGCCGGGGCTGGCTACGTACAATGCAATGGTTCATGGCTTTGGCCGCAATGGTCAGATTGATGAGATGGAGGCTTGCTTCGAGAATTTGCAGCTGGTCAGTATGCGACCAGCAATATTGTTTGCTTTTCTGTCAGGATGCAGAACATGCTCAGGATGTGGAGCTTGTGCGCACGCTCAGTCGTCTTCATTCAAAAGAGGTTCTTAACTTGTCAGATCTGTATTTACTTTGTTGAGGTCCTTGGCTGGCTGGCTGGCTGGTCCTGGTCCTGCTATAGGTCATGTTGCTGCAATAGATAATGTACATGCCAAGGGTTGTCAGATGTCTGTTGAGCTGCAATTGATTTGCTTAAATGGGTAATTGACAGGAGGGCTGCTCCCCGGACCTCACCACTTTTAATGGCCTGATCGAAGCATACGAAAAGCACGCGCAGTACGACAAGGTGGGATCGGTCATGCGGCACCTTCTCAGTTACAAGTACCGGCCAAGGGCCCTCACTTACAACTTGGTCATCGACGCATATGCGAAGGGCGGGCGCATCAAGGAGATGGAGGCGACACTTGAGCGCATGAGGATGGAGCGGAAAGCGCCGACCGCATTCACTCTTGGCTCCATGATCAGCGCATACAAAGCTGCAGGCCTCCATGTAAAAATGACTACTGCTATCGATCAGTTCCACAAGCTGCAGAAGCAACCGGATGCCAACCTCGTTCATGCAACTGGAGCAGCCTACAGGACATTGCAGAATCCGGACCATATTGCGGGCCACCTATCTCCGGATGCAAGTGGATGGCCGCACTGAGGAAGTCGATGATGCCCTCCTCCCTGATCTGCGTGCAAAGACAGCTCAAGGTGATTGACTACTTGAGGAGCTCTATCCAGCACTTCCAGCGGCATACAAGCCTTATTCTCGTTTAGGCTAACAAGCATATGTTTCACCCCTTCAGCAGCAAGTAGTCAGCTTCATTTATGAGCTTTTTTTGCAGGAGTGAAGGCGGGCTGGGCATAATTAAGCTGACTCAAGAACATTTGTGCAGTAGGCCTGAACTACCACATAACCTTCTTGAGGACTCGCTGAGCAGATAAGGTCCTGCTACTCCAACAAGAAGTTGGCCAGCCAAACCCCTGGCAGGCAAGGCTCGTTTGATCCGTCTCTGCAAGAAGGTTTGCACGGAGAAGGCAACAGAATGCACTTGTGCTGGCTTATTCTGGACATTGATGGGGAGACACCTGCAGGACAGGCTCTGACGCTTGTCCAAGGACACCAGCTTGACCTCCGCAGAGCCCTTAAGATGGTTGGTAAATATTACCGTCATGGGTGGGCCTTGCCAAAGACCTGCCATCGGGAAGCCTCATCTCGTGAGTATTCTGCACACCTTTGCTGCTTCAAATTTGTCATTTCAATCTGTTGCAGGAGGATGGACTTCACTCAGCTCCCAATCTTGATACAGTGTATCTGTAATCGCTTGATCCTCCTGTACTGTGTTTTTTCCTGAATTGCTGACTCTGTTAGTCCTGGTCTATTGTGGTCGGCCAGATGCAGCTGCAGGAGAACTTGGTTGGTGTTGGCTTTGACACACCCACAGAGATGCATGGATCCCAACAACTGCCACTTGAGACTCATGAGTTACTACACCAGATGCCACAGGAAATAGCTAGTCAGTGCCCTCTAGAGAGCCGAGAATGATCATCAGAGTAAGTGCCCTCTAGAGAGCCGAGAATGATCATCAGAGTAGGGGACGCTTTTGCACTTGCCAGACACGGTTCAGGAGCTTGTGGCTCTCGGTGCAGGAGACTGTGATAGTGCTTGGCCTCATGTGACACTACCCCCTGGTTTAAATCCTGTACTTATGAGCGGATGCTCTGCAGCTGGAGAAGATGAGGGCTTTTAATCAGTTGGTTGTCTACAACATTCCAAAAAACCATTGATTTTCCTCAGATCTTTAATGTATATCGAACTTCCAAGGTTTCTGGATCCGAACCATCAACAATTCCGTGGATGATTTCGGTCCTGAAGATGCATCATCATTTTCCACTTCCAGGAAGATAGATTCTCACCAGCGCTGTTTGACATTACTTCTCCAGCGGCGCTGATTACAGTTTCACTGGTGAAGATTTTCTTCCTGGAAGTGCAAGATGACATGCATCTTCAGGACCGGAATATTAGCGAAATTGTTTCGATCCAGAACCATTGGACGTTCATTCTACATACGGCCACTGGCCGAGGAAGAATCAGGAGGTAATGTTAACTATTTCTTTGATATGAAACCAACTTATTTATATTTAAAATCCTATCAAAGCTAAGCACATGTGGGAGTGATCTGTTTTCTATATTTAATAGAATATCAATAAGGAACCAGTCATTTATGATGGATGATTGATTTGTGAAAGTAAGTGTACTATCAAAAGTGTTGGACATTGACAAAGTGCAGATTTATATCAGTAACTTCAAAAGTTTAAGACTTGAGTTGGAGAATGAAGACGCGAAGGTCGATACTCCTGAAGCTGTCTGCCTCTTCTTGAAGAGTTTATTACCTTCTAATGCATCTTCTGCTAGTGTACTTGAAAGGCAAGGTGAAGCAACCTGAGACAGTTGAAAACGTAGTGGAGAGGGCTTTGAGCGATCAAAGTTGAAGACTTTCCATAACCATGCTTAGCCTTGCCTCGATGGCTCAGGATTCAAATGCATTCTTTACTTGTGTTCACTGCAAAGAGAAAAGTCGTCACATCAAAGGATTCTAAACGAAAGAATGCCGAGAGGAAGAAAGTCGTTTGGCAACAAGTACAGTCTAAAGCCCACGATCTGATTGCTTTCTGAGCTTCCGGATCGATTAGTACTACTGGTTCCACAAGCCTTCGCCATCTCAAAAGTAAGAACTGAAGCAAAGGGACTGGATCTGGCAGAAAGAAACAAAGCGAATGCAAGTGGTAGCGTAATAGAGGCAGACAAGCAAGCGAGAAGAGCGACCCAGGAATACGGCAGACAGGTAGGAGAGAAAGGTAGAAAGAACAAGCAGCGCGCGAGAACTTTGATTGACTCCAAACGCGGTGGACTTCGTACCCCGATGCTGTGCCCCGTCTGAGTCACAAGCTGGTAAGGAGTAAAAAGTACAACTTTATTACGTCTATCGCATCCATCGCATCTATTGGAGTAAAGCAGACTGGTATCGAATTTGGTACCTCAGCAGAAAGAAATGAAAGCAGCTCACAATGACGGTGAAGGCTGTGAGAGGCCAGCTCAAAGGAATGGACAAAGGTCTGAAAGGGCCTGATGGCGCAAAAAGCAGGATACTTGTTCCCAAGACGTCAATAAGTGGGCTCTCATTAACCTCTACTCAGGAAGTGCAAGTCAGGATAACCAGAGAGAGAGTTCAGCTACACCCGATTCTCCTCCCACCTTGCAGAGCACTAATGTGAAGGTAGTCTGGTTGCCGAAGCGTGCATTGGTGGGTCTCCTTTTCCTCCTGAGGTGCCTGGGTAGCAAATCAACTTCCACACTCCCCCTTGGCAAGTTGGGCCAGGACACCTGCCTGTGCTCTATAGAAGTCAATTTTTACTTTGGGGATTGCCATGGTAAGCATGTCCGCCACCTGCACTGCTAAGATCTGAATTTAATAAGTACTGCTCGCGTAGTCAAAAGACAGAGAAGAAAAGAGCACCAGCTATCAGAGGAACCGTGTATTAGAAAGAGATGTAGGCCAAATGGCCAGGTACAAAGGCAAGCACATCTAAAGATCTACAAAACCTACAGCAGATTGACCCGCTCAATAACCACGGGTCAAAACATAAAGGTCACTACTCGATGCATGAATACTTGATGCCAGGAACGGAGCCCTTCTGCCACCTACTAGAGCTCGCCCAGCTTTCTGGTGCAAGGCACTAGCCTGAGCACGCTGCAAACAGGCCGAAACTCGTCGTCGCAAGAGCGACAGATATGCAGCTGGCAAGCCCATCTCAGCCGGAAACACATCTGCACGTCGAGTGTAGCCTAGATTGGCAACGTTTTGAAGCAGAGTGTGGAAGCGAGGACCCCGACAGCCAAAGATGTCGATTGCAGCTGGCAGGAGTTGATCGCATTGGGGGTAATCGGAGTAATGCCGCAGTTTTCTTTGTTCTGGTCCGCCCACTGTGTGCCCAGCAACGTGTGTTGATGCTGGGCCTTTATATGCCTCCGTAACAACAACGTCGACCAGGGCCCGTGGTCCTCCACCAGGTTGCACGCCCACAGTGTCAAGTGTGCGGCGATGATGACGTCCCTGGGCGTCCGTGGTGATAGGCATGATATTGTTGACTTCCACGACCGCACGGTAGCCGGCGTCGCGCATCAAGCCCGCCAGGGCATCGCGAAGGAGGTTGTGAATGCCCACCACTTCTAGTCCAGTGGGACATCTCAGCATGTGAGTGGCGAGCACAGCACCCTCTGCACGGAAGCCGCACTCGCACTGGCGCACTCCAATCAGGCAAATAGGTGGGAGGCCGAGGAAGAGTTGAAGCGATGTCCGAAAGGCCTCGGAGCTGAATATCAGAGATAGAAGTTGCATCCAAAGATAAGATGCTCTGACTGAGTGGAAATCAGTGCTGCGCCACGCTTCCGCTGCTTCTTTGCTGATGGCGATGTGGAAGTCGTTGAAATAAGTCATGATCGATGAACAGAAATTTCACACATGAGTCGTTGAAGTGAAGTAGCCCTTACAAACAGCTAGGTCCAGAAAAGAAGGAAGAGAAGAAGAAGAGAATGGAGTAGAATGTATCCTCAGAGATAAGTGAAATGAAGAAAGTGCTCGCCCACAGAGAAGAAAGAAGAAGGAAGAGAAGAAAGAGAGAGAACGAAGTGGAGTTTTCCTCGTTAAGAGAGATAAAAGAAGAGAGAGAAGATAGAGAAGATAATTCAGTCGGCGGACCAGGCCGACTGGGCTGAGTCTGACTGGGCAACCTGCGTGCGTCGCCCAATTATTGCAAGGGTGTAAACAGACACGGGCTGCCGCATGCTTGCACCTTCATGCTCTGGCGCAGCATTACATGCATGACATGGCAATTGGTGATCCAATGGTGAGTGGTGGAGCTCGGCTCAGTCTCCAAGCGAGAAAAGGTCATCACACTCGTGCTTTTGGCGTCGGTCGCACGTCCTGCCTTGAGCGATGTGGCGCTTACGATGTCCTGGCGGCCGCCGCCGTCGACGGCGGCGCTTGGCGTTGCCGTCGTCGCGCGAGAGTGGCCTGATCACGGCGAGGGCCGCAGCCAAACGCAAGCTCATTAAGCGAGTGGGATGATCACCACCGGCACATTGATTATCGAAGTCACCGACGCCAATGGGCTCCTCAACGAGACGGCCGCAGCCAAACGCGAGTTTCTGTAAGCAATTGCGGCGTGGATCACCGCCGGCGGATCAGTTCCTGATTGAAAACAATGACCGCGCCCACCCGGTGTGCAGCCGGCCGGTCGGGCCAGCCCCTGGCCAGGTGTATCACGCTGCAGTTGCGGTTGCAGGCCGGGCTCCGGNCCCGAGCTGGACGGACAGCGCCGCCGCGAGCCATCGCCCGCGCCGCGCCGCGCAACGGCTAACGCGGGGCCGCGCTCCCGCCAGCGCCGGTGACGGCTCGGAGACGTCCGAGGATGCGGCCAGCAGCGGCGGCTCGGCGACGACGGAGGGGCCGGGCGAGTCCTCCACCTCCGGCGGCAGCCCGCCGGCCGTCGACCCGAAGCAGGTGGCGAAGCTGGTGAAGGGCCTGCCCAAACGTGCCGTCAAGTCCAAGGAGCCTCCGGAGGTGAAGGCCTCGAGGAGGTGAGCTGCGGAGAGGCTCTGAAATCGGCTTTGGTGCCGATACCTGCTCTATGGCTGCTGCATACATGCAAACAGATCAATAATCTGACTTTGAATTCTGTAATGTATGATGCTGGTGTAGATGAGTAGCATTGGTGTAGTCGGAAGTGCAGATTCGAGACAGCTCGCTGAATGGGAGTCAATAAGGCTTGTCGCGACCACCAACATTCGCAACAGTAGAACGGCTCACTGAAAGAGGCGCATTTCCTTCAGGTTGGCGGCGCTGGCAAGTATCGATCAAGGTAAAGTGAGCTGGTAGCCACCAGTCTTGCCGACAAGATAGTCATAGCCAAAGCCAGCGTCACCATCACATGTTCATAAGTTGGTGATAATGTAAAGAGACCGCGTTGAACCAAGAGCTTGAGGAGATTGATAAATAGAAGAGGTGGGGCGTAGGGACGTGGAGGAGGAAGTGTGAGCAACAGCAGCTTGAGGTATCTGCAGCAACCTGCAAGCCCAGTTGAGCTGCATGAGATGCTGTACACTCAAGAAATTCCCCAAGTGACCACGTACATAAGCATGCATGGACCTTTCAAGGGGCCGAGTTGGGCATGCATGCTCCTTGCTTACTTGAATGCCATACAGATAATCAAGAAGGAAGACCCAAAGAAGGCTGCTCGCATTGTTGCCAACCGCAAGGTGAGCGTGGCGACTTTGGAAGCTTTTTACTGACAATCTTGCATTGCAATAATATAGACTTTGCAGCAACCGAGCGTGCTTTGGTTGTGCTTGAGCTCACCTCTGTGAAGTGCATGCACGTGGCACAAACAAACAGTCTGCTCAACGGTCGAGGATGAGGAGATTAGACCAGATTGCATACCTCGAAGGAGAGGTGAACAAAGCCTTCACGTGCTCCCATGACCCAAAGGAGGACATTTCAACTAGTTGACAACGTCAGGCGCTGTTCTCTACGCTGAGGGTGCAATACAATAGCATTGTCTTAACTCTATCAATGGGTGGAGCTCTGTGCCAGGTCTCCAAGCTGAAGAAGTGTTGCAAAGAGAACGACAGCAAGTTTCAAAATATACAGGTTGATGCTTCATGCTCGCACAGTTGATTTAGCGCTTCTTATGATACAGCTGCATTCAAGCAATCTGCACTTGACGTGTCCGATGCCCGTGACCGCCACTAGTATCGAGCTGCTGAGATGTTTGGCTGTCGTCATCTTGCAGCGCCAACTGTCAGCAGCAGAGAAGAAAGCGCAGGAGCAGGAGGGCATGCTGAAAGCACAGGAAGTCCAGTTGAAACAGAAGGAGAAGGAGGCAGCCACGAAGGACAGGGTCATTCAGGTCAGACGGATAGGTGTTGCTCTCGTGACAGACGCTTAACTGTATTAAGTGAAGCGAATGTTGAGCCCGATCTGCTGCTGGACTATTGTCAGCCAACCTGCTCGTGTGCAGATGCTCAAAGCAAACTTGCTGAGAGCCGGTGAAGAAGAGAACCGCGACCCTCAGCAAGCCTGCAGCTCGAGCTTGAAGAAGACAGACAGGAAGAGCACGAGGCATAGCACATTGCATGCGCCGGTTGCGATGAGGCCTCTGCCTTCACCTGAGTTTCTGCCCTTCGATGCAACGACGCCAAGGATACTCCAGCCACTGCAGGTGGGCGCCCGGCAGCTTTGCTATCATCCTAAGAGCAGCCACAGGTCTGAGACTGTGCTTAACCGCCGCAATTTGCTGATCCTCATGTCTTTCCTGCAGATGCACAATGTCAGTGCAGCATCCATCTTGACGGAGGGCCTGGAGAAGATTGTGCACGTCGACAAGAACAGCCTGCAGGGGCAGATGGAGCTCGACATTGACCACTGCACTGGCATCATAGCGGAAACATGCGATGTAGCTGCCGCCTTTAACACGCCTATGGACACGCCTGTCAAGATCAGCAGCCCTCCCACCCTGCCGCTTTTCCCCTCCCTCTCGCCACCTCCCTCGCCTTGATGGATGCCCCGCTAGCGCAACTCAGGACCTAGCGGGCTTGATGCAGGGAGTGATTGTCAGTGCCAACTCAGGCACACAATATCAGGCAGATTACGACAATGCATGACTTGGCGTCCTGGTGGTATGCTCAACCCAAAGGTTTCCAGGATTGTCCAGTGCTGGATGAGGACCAATGGATTTACAGCTGCCAATATTGCAACTCACGCTGTCCAAGTAATGAAGTTTGTCAATAAAGTCAAAGGGATGGCAAATTCAGGAGTGCTTGCTAAGGCTGAAGTGGCAGAGGTATGTGTGGCGAACAGTTGCACATATTTGTACTTCACCAGCTTGCTGCAAGCGATTTGAACGCCTGACCAAAATTACCAAAATGACCTTGCTCTTGCATCTACATACGGCCTAGATCCTGTTGCTTGCACTGTTGTGAATTTGGTGGCAAAATGTCCTGACTGAGGATGCTGCATAAAGACAGTGTCCCTCACTTGCACAACTCGGACCAGAACAGCCCTTGGTCTGCCCGTCTTTTGCAAATATGACCTGGACCAATGCCAACACCAAAGTGTTCTGTGTGCAATCCAGCTGACAAATTTACTTCTTGACCTCCACAACAAGGAAGAGATTTAGTGGTGCTGACCAAGCCCATTGCAGGGAGTGGTTGCAAGCCTGCCTGAGCATTGTCTGGCTCTGCTCTGCTGCATACGGTGAGGTGCGCGCCCGCGCAAAGTCCTAAGTACGCAAGCAAGACTAGTAGCGCCCTCCCTGGCCACGTGCGGACCCGCCATAGTTGAGGCTGACCATGCGGTTGCCGGCATCGCCCGCGCTCGCCCCTCTCCTCCCATCCACGCCACCCATCTGCGCCTTCTCGGACGAGCTCTGGTACACCGTGCTCCTGACAGCATAAGCATCCTGATACCTGTATTGCAACAACGAACCTTGTATTAGGTAGCAAGCAATCAGGCATACTAAAGAAAGGACTTAGCATGCGTGCTAACGTCTACAGCTTTCCAACATGACTTGATATGTGCCTGAAGCTTCCCAGCTAGCAGGGTGCCTCTACTTGAAAGGAGTGAGCCTCACCGAGCATCAGCAATCAGCACTAAGCAATTAGCACAACACACTTGACTACAGAAGGACGCTGGACTGGACAGGCTCAGCACCTCGAGCTCTGGTAGCTGCTGCCGCCATAGCCGCCGCCCCGGCTGGGCCCGTAGCCGGGGCGCTGGCTGTCCCAACCGCCGCCTCGGCCTCCCCAGCCACCACCTCCCCTCCCACCACCGTACCCGCTGCCACCTCCACCGTACCCACCTCCACCGCCACCTCCTCTGCCGCCTCCGAAGCTGCCCCCATAGCCCCCTCCTCCCCGGCCCCCACCATAGCCTCCGCCACCGCCACCGCCACCGTAGTCGCCTCGGTCCCGCCTGCCAGAGGCGCCGCCTCCGTAGTCTCCGCCATCCCTGTCCCTGCCCTTCCTCCCTCCCCGGCCGCCGCCTCCGTCTCCAAAGGCCTCCAGAACAAAGCCGCCCGTCGCCGTCTCCAGCGCCCGCTCGTTGCTCTCCACAAGTACGTTGAGCTTCTCCGAGTACTGTGGACGTAAAGAACGACCAGCGCAAGTCAATTGGCTACATACGCCAAGCACATCTCAAGAGCACAATCATCTTCTGCAGCAGACGTATTCAGAAGCACGTGCTGCATGTTCATACCCCAAGCATGTAGACATCCTCGCAATCACCATCCAGCCATTTCTCTGGTGACTACAAGCTGGCTCTTGCTGTGCGAACTGTATGCATGCAGTGAATTCACCTGAATGGCAAGGTGCTGCAACCGCGTCGGCTCCACATTGTGCATGGCTATCGACCTGGTCGGCTGGTCCCAGCTCGCCGGCAGCTCCTGGGCGATGATCATCTTGGAGACTACGCTGTGCACCACTGCTTCAGGAAGCTCGTACATCTGAAGAATCGCACCAACCATCAGCTCTATTATGAAAGCTTGCAGCAGCAACTGCACCTGATTCTAAAGAGCAGGCTCATAGCTCATGATAGCTCATTCAGCAGACTCATGTGTGCTATCCAGGCATCCTCCTGTGATGCCGTGCACTTGCAGCACATATGCTGCCTATATGCAAGGCACATATGCAAGGCACATATGTGACTTCTAATACCTTAATTAGCTGGTCCAGAGACATGGAGTCGTAGTGCGGTGAGAACGTGAACAAATACGTGCGCAGACCCTCTTCCTGAACCTTCCCCTTGACCATCTCAAGCACGTGTTCACTGACACGGCTCGGCAGCAGCTTCCAAACATCAAGAGCCTGCCAACAGGCACAGCAACTCCACGGATGGGTTTCCAGAAGCACAGCAGGGCAGCTCTCAGCCACTCTAGTCACCAATGCAAGCCCAGCAACTTCAAGTGCTAGAAGACATATGACGGGCTCACATTCAGGATATCCATTGCCTTGCGCCAGTCGCCCTTGAACAAGGCCCTAGTAGCCGCCATCACGTGGTCGCGGACGTTTTCAGGGGGACCAGTCAGAGTTTGGCGCTCGTAGTTGTCCAGCAACCGTCTGAGGAGGAGCTACACAATTGTCTTAGAGCATTAGCGTAACAGCAATCCGTTAAGTTACAGCCACCTTCAGACGACAAGCCTTTGCGTCCAATCCAGAAGGCAGGACAGTACTGGCTGGCTTCTCAATGAGGACCTCAACTGTCAGAAGAGCGCAGTACTTCCAACAGCCTACCGAAAGGGCTTCGAGATGATCTTGCGCTTGATGTCGTGAGCGTTGGCGGCCATGTTAGGAACCTCAAGCAGCATAGCAGTGATGAGGTGCACGGCTTCCAGGAGCTCCAAATTGATGTGCAGGTGGAAGGGCATCTGCCGCCGCCGCTCCAGCTTCTCCTGCTCTGGATTGCGCTCGTGGTAGCGGCTCTGCGACACGCCCTGCGCCAAAAGCTCCTTCACACGACCGCCTGCGTACAGTTCTGACAGGCAGCTGTGCGCTTCGGGGACCAGCGATGCCCGGAAGGCGCACAGGCCCAGCGTCACCATCGCCCTGTTGAACAGGATCTGCGTTGCAATGTCCATGTGCTGCACATTCTCCTGCGCACGACGGTGCCAGAAGTGGACAACAAATGAAACACAGCAAGCATGCTTCTCTGTTGAGCTTCTACACTAGACGACACTTAGCAACCCAACGCTCCAAGCTGTCATGGGGCATGAAAAATGCCAAAGTTTCTGGGAGTACACCCAGTACTAGACACTTTTCCAAACAGACCGAGTAGTGTATGATATGCAGAATAGAGGTCATTTCAGGACCTGCAGGTGACTCATGAGGAGAAGGTCCCTGGCGGTGTGGTAGCGGTCGTGGAGGGCGTGGTGGAAGATGTCGCACAGCATCGCCCGCGCCTTGGTCCGCTCGTCGCCATACTTGTAGATGCAGCCTAGCAGGAAGTCCATGAGCTCCCGGCTGCTCTCTGGAAAATTGGCAGAGCGGGGGACGACGGCCGGTGTGACCACAAATGCCGGGGGCCCCTCGGACTTGAGGGTCTTCTTCCGCTTTGGCCCACCGTCCTCGCCATTCATGGCCGCCTCGCCGTCCGGCTCGTCCCTTTCTTCAACCACAACTTCCGCTATCGCATCGGTCTCGGCTTGCTGCTCGGCGAGCTTGCGCATAGCCTCATAGACAGTCTGCAAAAGAAGCAAAGATTGTCAGGACTGAGAGGAAAGCACTCCACATACACAAACTCAATGCAATATCACAACATACAGGCCCAATTACAAGCTACCACACTCTTGTGTTTCAAATATGAGGAACACCAACTCTGATTAATGCAGTTTACCTGAGGCTTGTAATACACATGTTCAACCCTCCTTAGCGCTATGCGGGCAGCAGACCGTGTGTCCCTGATGCGCTCGACATAGTCCTGGACATTCTGCGCAACCGCCATCAAGGCTGGCTCGTCCCTTAGCCTCTCCACGTACTCCTTGGTGTGGGGGTCGATGCACTGCAGCACAGCAGCAATGTCATTCAGCCTAAGACCACTCCCAACAGTCTCTCCTTTGCCAAGACAGCTGCTGGGCATCTGCATCATCATCCAAGAACAAGCCTCGGCAGCACAGCATGGATACAGCAAAATTGCATTCACAATCATTGCCCTCCCTGTCACTGGCCAAAAGGTAGTGTAAGATACCTGCAGCGACTTGAACAGCTCGTCATCGATGCGCTCCAGAAAGGCCACAATGTTGCCCCAGACGTGAATCTCACCTTCATAGTCTGCACCCTTCTGGGTTTCCTCCTCCAAGTCAATAGCTGCGGCCTCAACCCCATCATTCATGATGATGTTGGGGTACTGCACGAGGATGTTCAAGATCATCAAGAGGTTCTGTACACACTTCTTCCACACAGCCAAAGGCATGTGGGTGTTCAGGCTGCACACAGTAGAACAGTAGTACTGCATCAAGGCATGCAAAAACATGCACGACAAAGTCACATGCTTCGCATCATGTCCAACATAGCAAAAGTCCCCGACACTTCAAGCAAGCTGCAACACTCAAGTACACTCAGTGTGAACGAGCTAAATGTTCCAGATTCATTTTCATTCCAAAAAGCAAGCGCGCTGTAGTGGCTGACCTCGGATTGACGTCAAACTGCGCCGACACGACGTGGATCATGACCTCTAGCTTCTGGGCGGGAGTCTTGGCGACTCGCGTCAGGTATGTGAGCTGCTCCACTTGCTCAGCTCTGTCTGTACCCTTCCTGCCTCTAGCTGCTATGATCTCCTTCAGCTTGTTGTTCACCATCTCCCAGGAAATCTCGCTAGGATCCCTGGCAACAGACAGATAAGGGCTCGCTCCACATGTAAGTTCATGAACGTAGTTAAAATTGAGTTAATAACTGTAGTTACAAGAATTATCTGTTGCATGTAAATCCATTCAGTCAAAATGGCAAAACGGTCTGTGATAAGATAAGAGATTACTTGGCAAACTGCTTGTCCATTGACTTGTCTTTCTTGTTGCGCTTCTTCTCCCAGCCGCCCTCTCCATCGCTCTCCCCACCCTCCTCATCCTCATCATCTTCATCAAATTGACCTGACTCATTAACACTAGGAAGAAAGTCAGACAAAAAGCTGTTGCCTATGCTGACCAGCTTCAGGCAAGGCATGATGCACAAGCAGCCAGATGAGTGACTGAGATTCTCGTACCCATTGGAGGTGGTCAACCTATGCCCAATTCAGTTGGATGACCTTTGGAAGCGAGACAAAGCATGAAATTTATGATGAGGCAAGCACCTGCAATTTTGGCCGGCTCCTCGTCACTGTAATCGCCTTCCTCGTCCTCCTCCTCATCCTCCTCCTCTTGCTCCTCCTCCTCGCTCTCAGGATTCGCTCTCACTTTCTCAATCTCCACCTGCGCAGTGCATATATGCGATTAGGGGGCAAATACAATCGCACATCACAGCATCGGTGAGCAACATGGATGACATCTGCGTAAGCCATATGGCTTCGCTTTCATTCCTGGAAACTAGACCCTTCAGGTGTATTAAAACCAGTAGCAGATTCAGGGATCCAAGCAGCCACTCTTTGACTGCGCCAATACCTCATAGAGCTTATTATTCTTCTTCAGCTTTTGCTTCATGTAGTTCAAGGCCTTTGCGTTGCTGGGGCTCATTTTCTTCTTGGTATCCTTGTTTGCTAATGTTGCCGCGAGGGTGTCCTCCAGCATGATCAAGGCCTTGATGTACAGCCTCGGAGCCACGGTGCTCTCGCTTGAGCGTTGTACCTGAGGGAGAGAGCACAATGAATGAACAAGCAGACAAGGAGATGCTTCACAAACGAGTATGAAGTCACCAAGTTTCAAGGTGTATCTTGGTTGACTCGACATCCCCAACTTGATCACCACTGTGGCTCAGGTGTGCCTGCATCTGCATCCCATCTTCATTTCTCGGCAGACCAGCTACCACTGCAGTGTCTTCACCCCCCGACTTTCCTATGAAGGAAAATGCTGATTTTCAGCGACAGTCCTGATCAAAGGCCCCTCACTTACTTGGCATGGTTTGAGTGTTGCACCATCACTGAATGACCAAGCAAGCATCCTGCACAGCCTTCGTGTCCAGTGGGCCATCTTGCATGCACCTAGATTGGAGCGCTGCTCACCTTCTCCAGCTGCTTGTTCATCTTCTCAAAGCTCTCCTGGAGGGACACCCAGTCGTTGATCTTGATGAGGTTGCGCATCTGCTCGATCGTCTGCGCCATCTCATCAAAGCGCTTGTCCTTGGCGCTGCGGACCACCCTCCGCTGGTCATCGGAATTGTCGCTGCAGGACAGTAACAACTCACAGCTGTCGTCAGCTGCTTGAGTCCGGAGTAGCTCAAAGAACCTCAGAAGCAAAGGAGAAAACCCCTGTTTGACGGCCATGGCAGGTCAATCTGCAGCGTAGAGTGTAGCTGCAAGATCATGGCTTGCTCGACCATGGCTTGTCAGAGCCTGAGTACAGCCTTGGATGCACTCGCATCCACTTGGGCTCAACGCCAGGGAGGGCAGGCGCGTGCCTGTCAGAGTCGTCCTGCAGGTACTTGTTGGCGGCCCCGGGCGCGGCGGCCTTGGGGGCCTCCTCGGCCTCCTCGTCGTCCTCCTCCTCCTCCGCCTCCACCTCCTCCTCCTCCTCGGACTCGCTGTCGCTCTGTACTCCGCGGCAACGGTGCACAGCCTGGACGTGTCAGATGCGCATGCCTCTACCAGCAACTGACAAACACGCCGTGTCGTCAAAGGCCGTCCGTCCATGACACGAGAGAGCCTCGCGGCGCAGAGGCCCAGTCTCAACGGCGCCACATCTGGCTGCAAAGAGGCCGCCACGCTTGCGGCGCCGCCAGTGACGTCGGGAAAAGAGCGAGGGATGACGGCGGGCAGCGGCTCGCCTGCATCCAGAAGCGGGACGCCATGGCGGCGGCGGCGGGCTGTGCAGTCGGAAGGAAGGCTTGCGGCAGCGACGGCGGCAGCGGCGGCGGCGGCGATGGCGGCGGCGGCTGCGACGACGGCGGCGGCGGCGGCGAGCGGCGGCGGCGGTGCTGCGGGGAGAGGGAGGTGACTCGGCAGGGACTGAGTTTGCGTTCCCTAAACCCTAAACCCTGAGCAAGTCCCGACGCTGTCCTCTATCAGTCTCTTAAGCGGAGAGGGCGGGGGTGTGGAGCGGAGTAAGTCGCGCTCCCGTTACCAGGCTGGGTGTGGGGGCTGACCCGCAGAGGACTTATCGTCGAGCTCGACGCGGGCTCGACGCAGGATCGCCCCCGACGCCCTGCACGGAGCGCGCCCACGACAAAGAAAGCAGCTACAAATTACTCAGTACTCAAAGGAAGGCGCGCGGGGCGCATGAATGAAATGGAGGCCAATTCAAGCCGACACATTGTTCAGGCAGAGTCTAGGACAAAGGGCAGAAGAAAGTGCTCGCCCAGTGAGGATAGGGGCTGGAAAAGCCAGCCCAGAAAAGAATGAACAGAGTACGAGAAGGGGGCCAGAGGAAGCGCTGAGAAAAACAAGCACACAAAGAAGCAAAGCAGCTACGAATCACTCAGTAATCCCTGCTAAGCAGCCGCAGATCAGAGATGCTAGGCTCCTGGAAGTGGGTCCCCTGGCCGCCCTCAGACCTCAGCTCATAGGGCTTAATATTTATGCTGTACCCACTTTCTGTGCTAGCTCTGCCCTGAGCAATGTACTGGCGTGAATTGGCCACCCTTTTCATTTCATGCGCTCCGCGCGCCTTCGAACCTGGGAGCTTCACTGCCCTCTGCCACCCTCCATGACCGCAGCACCCTCTCCCCCGTTCCCTGCGGCGCCCCGCGCCCGCGGCGGCGGCCGCGGCGGCGGCGGCGACGACGGCGGTGGT
>WELB01000154.1:0-12154 GCA_009602725.1 Spirogloea muscicola | reverse complement strand
GCCGCCGGAGGCGGCGCGAGCGGCCCCACGGCGCTGCAGTGGGTGCGGCGGAGCTGCCCGGGCGTCCCGCAGGCCGCCGTCCACCGGCTCTTCCGCAAGCGCCAGGTCTGGCGGCCGTCGCCGCGGCGAAGCCTCAGCGGGCCAAGCTAACGGCCAAGCCCGAAAACCCACTTGGCAGTGCGACCGTTAGAGGGGTCCAGAGGTGCGAGGGTTTAAGGCTAGGTTTCCGGCTCTAGGGGTTTAGGCCTCGGCTCTCCAAGCCCAGCCTGTGCGATTGACTCCTCGGCAGCTGCCGGCGCAGGTCCGGCTGCTGGAGGCCCCCGGCGCCAGCACCACGGCAGAGGCTGCCTACAGCAAGCCACCTTGGAGGAGGGTATGTGGAGCCTGCAGCTAGCTCTCTTGGTGCCATCCAGCTCCATGTATCAATCTGCAGAGCTTGGCAGCTCTTGCCAAGCTCCAGATTTGAGTCGGCACAGCCATGGCGGGCTGCCAATGCCATGGCATTGGCCGCTATGCTGCAGCTGTCATTATTCGTGCATGCCGTCTACGTGGGTCACTACATCGACAGACAAGCACCTTGTAATGGTGAAGCTCTCAATCTTATGCTCTTATGTCGTCGGCCAGGTTGGCAAGGCGGAGATGCTGGCCGAGGGTGCTGTCTTGTCGGTGCCGCTGCTTCACGATGACGGCGCCAGCACTGACGGGCCGCCCGCCACCGGGAGCAGCCGAAGGAGGCCCTCATTGGCGTCCACCAGCGATGCTGGCAGCTGGCTCCGCGCGCTGGTGCTGCACAAGGACGAGGAGGTGCTGGTGATCAATAAGCCCGCTGGCCTGGCATCGCAGGTGCGCCCTCCATGGCCGCCGCCATTGGCAGTGTGCACCACGCTTCAAGCTCTATCTATTTAGCAGCAATTGGTTCTGGATTATGTGGAGGCCCCTTTACGTGGTTCAACCTGGCTGGGCTTGGCTGGCCGTGATTTTGAATGCAGGGAGGCACCAAGGTGGCAAGAAGCCTAGACTCCCTCATGGCCACCGCACTGGCATACGGCAGCCCTGAGGGCGGGCCCCGGCTGGTCGGCCACGGTGCCCATCACCATCTCATCCTTGCGCTCAGCTAATTGGCAATACTTGGTTATCAGCTAATGTTTGAGGACTTACGCCTCATCTCTGCTCGATGCCCTGGCTTCTGTGCCTGCTACAGGTACACAGGCTGGACAAGGACACTAGTGGTGCTATGGTGCTTGCACGGACCCGCCGCGCAGCAGTTGCCCTGCACGCGCACGTGCGGGAGAAGACGGCCTTGGCGAGCCTCGGCGCGCCTGTAATCAGTCAGCACCCGCTCTTGCCAGCACTCACTTGCAGAATGCCGGCTACAGCACGCAGAGCGTTTGTTATTGCTCTGACTGCACAGTCTACTCACTTTGCCAAAGTGGTAATCTTGGCACGTGATTGCAAGGTGTTGCTTAGCTTACCAAGCGGAATCCTTGCTTGATATATTCTGAACAATTAAGAATTGATTTCACATTAAGCCTATCTGAGCCGAGGCTGCGCCATGCATCTTGTCTAAGCAGGAGAATGCTGACGAGGATTTTCAGCGGACGTACTGGGCGGTGGTGGCTGGGCGGCCTGCCAGAGCTGCCGGTCTCATTGATGCGCCGCTCCTCAGAGTAAGTACAAGCATTCGCGCATCTCTCAGCAATATGTTGGCCAGAGTTGAAGCCAAGTGGAAATGAAGCATGATTTGTAGCACAACCTTAGCTGCTGACATTCCGGTTGCTCGTTACCAAGGTCTCCAAAGGGGCCACACATCTACAAAATTACTGCTTTTCCACCATGGAGCAGAATTTCACCGTCAGAGTTGCATGACTGAGGCCGCCGCACGACCCGACAGGTTGTGCTGGAGGACAGGGGCTCCGACCGCATTGTGGTAGCCCACAAGTCCTCACTTGGCTCTCGGGCAGCGCTGACAAGATACGCCATTCTCGCGACCAGCCCTCAAGGTCCTTCTGGCCCGCCGCTTTCCTTCCAATCTGCTTTTGCTGCTTGATCAGCACCCAAAGAGCCACAGTTCCACAAGTCCTCCACATTTCTCATTCTGCCAGGAGAATCAGCAAGCTACAGCCAATGAGCTCCTGCCCTCTGCCCAGCCTGACTGGCGGCTGAGCTCTGCCTGCTGCCGGCCCCAGGCATCACGCTCTTGGAGCTGCGGCCGCTCACAGGACGCAAGCATCAGGTCAGCTGTGCACTACTCTTTCTTGGTTGTCAAGCTGCAGCAATCCCGGCTCTGTATCTAGAAATTTGCGTGGGAACCTTGCATGGCCATCGAGACAGGTGAATGCCACCGCAAAGTATCTGTGCTGACAGCACCCTTTTCATTCTTCTGTCAGCTGCGAGTGCACTGCGCCTCCGCCTTGGGAATGCCCATCATCGGCGATAGGCGATATGGCTGGCGGCCGGCGGAGGCCTGCTCGAGAACAGGCCACGTCGGAGTATTGCCACCCGAGCCTGGCCTGCACCTCCACTGCCGCCAGCTTATGCTGCCAGATCTTGCGCAGTGCTTCAGCGCGGGTCGAGCTGCAAGCGGCACCCTGTGCGTGACCGCACCGCTGCCTCGGCACATGGCTGCCACTTGGGCCGCCCTTGGCTGGCCTCCTCCGGATCCATGAGCGCTCGACCGCCACCTGTACTGTAACGTGCCATGGCCGTGGCTTGCAGCAGTACTGTGCAATGGCAGGGCCTCCAGTTGCTGCTACATCCTTCATCAAAGGCTAAGAGTTGGAGAAGCTAAGCTTAGGCTCAGTTGGCTGTCGTATCCATTGGCTTAATGGACCATTCACCAGCAGATACGCTGCTTCGACTACAAAGAAGGATGCGACTTTCACATCGCCATGGTTGCAAGCCTTGACTGGCGGAGTGCCTTGAGGATGGTATGCCAAGTTGTGGGCAGGGTGGTTACGTCATTGTCCACAGATGCATGGCCTGCACAGGTTGCACGCTGCCACTTTGCAATTGGCTGATGCAAGTGGCCCCGCCAGGAGCTAGCCAGCCGAGGTTGAGGGGGCGGGGCGTGCATCACTGGTGTGGTGTGCACCGAGCTGAGCTCGTGGTGCTGGGCAAGAAGGCTGCCTAGAGGAGCTGGGGTTTGAGATGGAGCGTGGCGTCAGTCCAACAGCAAGTATGTCAAGGCTGAAGGTTTGGAGGCATGAGAAACTGGGCTCTGAGGGCCTGACATGGGGGCGTCAGAGGATGCGGGGCCAGTCGTTGGGGCGCAGAGGGTAGAAGTAGGGCGCGGCCTCAGCGGCCGCAAGCAGCGGCCACATGGAGCGACGGAAGGCGAAGAAGTCGTCCAGCCGCTGGCTGCCAAACAGCGGCATGGTGTCGTTGTGGTGCCGCGGCTGCGTGCTCCGCGCCGTGCGCACCGCGCTCTCCACATTGCCCACGCTCAAGTCCAGCTCCAGGAACTCCGCCAGGCCGCCGGCGAGGAGCTGCGGCAGCCCGCCACAGCCATATCAGTGGGATGTTAACGGGGCAGGCGAGAGCACCGAGAGCAAGGAGAGAGGGAGGAGAACTGGTTGCAATCCTTGAGCACCCAAAAGGAGGAGAGTCATAGCGGCGACGTACCTCAGGCCTCTCAAGGACCTTGTCAAAGTCGAGCACGATATATGATCCACAGGGCAGCATGCGCACGCTGGCGTCCAAGTACACCATCTCATCTTCAACAATCCGCACCTGACACAGATGTGGCGCTGGTAAGGACGGATTCAGACATGCCAATATACCAGAAGCCTTGCATTGTACAGAGAGTGAGGAGAGATAGGGAGAAAGTGAGAGGAGAGGAAGGGAAGGGGGGAAAGGGGGAGTGGAAGGAGGCACGGAGGAAGGTGAAGAGAGTGGAGGTAGGAAGGCAAAAGCAGCAGGGACGAGGAAGCGTAGACGGAGAGTCACGAGCATTGGAGCACAAGAGGATTAGCAGAAGAAGAAGTGCGAGGACCGAGAGGCCATGGAGAGTTAGAGAGCATGGAGAGAGGGATAGCACAGAAGACCTGGAGGCCGAGGTCGTCGCTGTGATACCCTGCACGGAACGCGGAACGCACGGCAGCGGCAAGGTTGCGCATTATCACGACCACCTTGAGCTTGAAGAGCAGACCATCCAGCTCCAGGAAGCTGACGAGGTCGGGACGTGCCAGCGGCGTGCGCACGCGGCCCATCGGGTAGGAGTCACGCGCTCGCAGGTACGGGCCTGGAGGAGGGAGAGAGGAGTGAGGTCACAATAATCCTGGGATGGTTGGCGAACGATGAGACGCAGAGAGGAAGCGAGGAGACAGAGCAAAGTGAGGCTGGCAGCTCTACCCTTGCCAGCGGCGGCGAGGCGGAGCGACATCTCGCGCACATACTCCACGAGCGGCCGCGCATACGGCAGCTTCGGGCAGCCGCTGTCCGCCGCCGCCTTGCGCTTGGCCTCCTTCGACACAAACTGCAGAGACGTCATGGCCACGGCCGTCAGCAAATGCTGCCTCCTTAGCGGCACGATCTTGCCCGTGCATAGCATGAACGGCTGTGGCTGCCGCTAGCCAGCCGCATCTCTGCAAGGGGCAGCGACAAAGCAGAGCACAAGAGATGAAGAGGAAGGAGGGATGAAGAGGGGAGGACCTGGGAGTCGAGCGCGGTGAGGTGGAGCTCGGGCTCGAACTGGACGACGGTGAAGTTGACAGGCAGGTTGCGGAACACCTGCTCGAAGAACTTGTGGCCGCTGCCCTCCACGCCCGCAAAGATCACGACCGTCGGCAGGGCCGCTGCCGCCGCCGCTGGCAATGCTCCATCGATGCTCGTTGCAGAGCCGCCCTCCTCCGCTGCTGCTCCAGGAGGCATGGCCGGATCCCCGTCCCCAAGGAGGTCGGCGATCGCCTCCCCGCCTGCGGTGGCGGGCGCTGCGCCGGAGTCGCCGAGCAAGCGGCGGGCGTTCGTTGCCGGGCGCGGCGACGGCACGGCCGCGACGCCGGCGGCGCCGTCGTGCTCCTCGCGGAAGCGCCGGAGGATCGCGTCGGCGAGGTGGCCAGTGAGGCGGTCTCGCCAGCTGAGCACCCACTGGATGGCGAGCTGGTGGGCGGGGTCCTGCAGCTGCTCCAGCAGCGCCGCGGCCTTGGGCCGGCACACCAGCCGGTGCGCCTCGCCACTGTTGAACACTTGCCCCTGGCACAGACCCCGCCGCCCACGTTCGTTAGCGCAGCGGCACTGCGGCGGAGATGGCGAAGAGGGAGGGAGGACAATGTGGGTGGGGCAGGAGAAGCGCAGCAGGGGCACTCACCCTGGAGTCCGTCCAGGCGTGCGCAGGGTCAGCCGGCGACGCGCCCATCAGGCGCCACGCCCGCAGGCCGAGGATGGCCAGCAGGCACAGCAGCGACAGCTGGAGCAGCAGCGACGCGCCGTTGCCGGCCGGCCACAGCCGCACCTGCTCGCTTGCGCTGGCCGGCCATCAATGGCTGCAGCAGGCCGAGGCCGCGCAGACGTGGGTATGAGAGGAAGGAGAGGCGCGGGACAATTGGTGCGACGTACATGGGAGTGGAGGCGCTGGAGGTGGCGAGCGAGGTGCCGGCGCTGGCTGCCGTAGACGTTGCGCGGCAGCGGCGACGGCGAGGCGGCGGCGGCGTCGATGGCGAGGCCGTTGGCGGTGGGCGGCGAGGGCGAGGCCGGCGACGGCAGCGGCAACGGCCGGTCGGCCCCGNACAGAATTTCATTGCCTCAGATTGCATGACGAGGACGTACGCCAAAGAAAAGCATCTGTTATTCAACACAATATGCACTAATGATCAAACACCATGTAAATGTTGCACAATTGCAGGCGTCTCTGCAGCTGCACACCTTAGTTACAAGCTGAGAGAACAGCTGACCAAAGGCGTCACTGTGTGCACCTTGGTTGACTTGAAGGGCTCTTCTCGAAGGATGACCTTGTAGAAGTCGTTGCCCAATGCATCTGCCGCATGCTGAGGGCCTTGACCAACCCCACGTTCTGCTGCCACGCCCCCACAACGGCTGCCCCTACTGCAGCCACGGTGAGGCCTGCTACAGCAATAGGGCCAGTCATGCCCAGCGTCACAGCACCCAAAGCTCCCAGTGCTCCAGGTCCAACACCAGCCGCAGCCGCGCTGCCTGTGCAAAGTAAACAGACGATCTTACTGAGCACTCATTGACATCGCCATAATGTCTCTACTCATTGGCAGCAGATTTTTGCCAAGGTGTTAGGAGCGCATCTTGTTTGAGCCTAAGCAGGGGCCAAACCGTTCAACAAGTTACTTGGAACGCTCCTATGTAGAAGAAGTGCCATTTAAGGCAATGTCCTTCCTGCTTTCCCCTTGATGCCATCTACATTGCAAAGCTTAAGCTTTAGCCTATGCAATTTTACATCATGAAATCAGGAGGCTACAGTATGTTGTGTAGAATCACCGACCTGCAGCAAGAGCAGCTGCTGCCAGCTCAGCTTGTTTTAGAACCCACACCACAATAGCAGGGAAGTCAACCATTCCTGCAAAGGGGACACTTCCGCTCAGACCAGCATCCCTGCAATGAAAGCCGTCCAATATTCTCGGCCACAAGCGAGGGAGAGCTTGACAATTACGAAGCACTGGTGTGTGCGCGACAGGCTAGTCGCCGTATGTATCTGAATCGTCTCCCAACTTGTGCCAACCGTCAGGAGAGCTTGTGTGCTCAATCTTACGGTAAGCACAGAAACTCATGCACTCGTCCTCTGCATAGATTCATTGTGATACTCATTCTGCTCACCCAGGTACCGCTCCGTCCAGCTGGTTCTTGCGGAAGCCGCCACGTCTCTCACAGGAGCAGACAAGACGTTGTTCTCGGAGAGAAGCACCACTGCCTCCGAGATTGTCGCATCCGACGGGACCTCTACGACTGCAGGAACAAGCGTACACAAGTCATGCCTGTGAAACCCGTCCAAGAGCTACTACATGGACTCAAGCAGAAAATTAACGACGACATAATCAGAACCAGCAAGTGAGCGCCTGATGCAGGCAGTCTCCACTTTATCGCTCTTTGCATGCATTTCTAAAGGGAACTGAAGCTCCGGGAGCGAGCCATGATGTGCGGCGGGGTACCAACAGTCGGGAAGCAGCGCGGGAATGGCTCAGCAGAAGGCTCGAGGTCGGGCTTCACCCTTGCCGAGGTGCATGCTGGGGAAGGTGGATATGGGGATCTTGGTGAAGGCTGAGTTGAGGAGCTGGTGCACAGCCGGCGGCAAGCCGCGGCCGCCCCCGGCCCGGTGCTGGCTCCACAGCTCCTCAATGCGCTCCCGCACGCCCGCGCCGCCGTCGTCATCGCCGCCGCCGCCGCCGCCGCCGCCGCCGCCGGCAGCCCGCAGGCGCCACAGGCGGCGCGGCCGCCGCCCTGGCTGCGTGATCGCCAAGCCGAAGAGGGCCAAAGGGCCCGCCATTTCCAGGCTCTCGGCCTGTCTGCTCCTCGCGCTGCTTCACGAGAGGCCGCCGTCGACCTTACTCGTCTCGTTGCCACGCCCCGATGGTGAAGCTCATGTCGGCGCGCGGCACGCGGCAGTACGGCGTGCCGCCGCTCGACGAGCTCGGCGAGGTCGCCAACTCGTACCTCTACGTCCTGGCGGCCATGTTCCTGCTCGCCGGCAGCATCGTCAGCCTGCCGCAGTTTGACGGCGACCGCGTCGCGCTCTGGATGCTCTTCCTCGGCGTCGGCCTCCTCGTCGTCGTTAACCTGCATGACCTCTACGCGCAACTCGCAGGTTGGTCGGCCAGCTGATCCCATGCTCGGACTGGCTTGACAGACCATGACCTCTTTAGTTACTCGTCGGATGATGGCTGATAGTAGCAGCTGAAGCAGTGTCCTCCAGCACCGCCGTGTGCTGGCTCATTGGCAGCATGGTCTCCAGGCGTGCCTTTGCCCTTGGCTTCTCTTTCCTCTGATCCTTGCATGCGGCATGGTCGTGTCTGAAAACTGGAGACTGTGGGGCCCTCTGCTCATGTGTACAACATTGCGAGCGCAGGATTCGACTTCCAGCTACCGCTGCTGACGCTCGATCCGCAGCTCGCGCTTGTCGAGGCCCTCGCACCGCTGCTGCACACCACTGGGGCGCTGCTGTACGCCACCGCTTTCGGTTTGCTCCTCTATGTATGTCAGCAGCCGACCCTGCTCTGTCTCTCTCTCTTTGGCTGCTTGTCAAGCGCTGCTGCAGTGAAAGACAAGCTATAAGGAGGCCATGGCAGCAAACTGTCCATGCATCATCAGCAATGAGCTAATAGTGTGGCCATTTTATTGATTGCTGTCGATATCTGGTCGTCATTTTGCACGATGCTTGTCACAGGTCACAAGCCCTGCCCGCGGTGACACTGATGTGGAGGGCCTCCAAGCCCATGCGCGCGCGCTGCTGGTGGCAGCGCCCGTCTTCTTCCTGCTTGGTGCCATAGACAACGCCTGCCAGGTGTACGAGCGCGGCGACCTTTCGGCGCAGACCCTCCAGAATGTCGCCGCACTGCCGCTCATCGTTGCCAGCTCGCTCTACCTCGCTGCTGGCCTCATGCTCCTCCAGATGTGGCCCCCCAGTGCTGAGCTCCAAGCCAGGGTGAGTGAGAATTGCTGTCGTTGCAACCACCAGCAGCTGCAATCACGCTCATTGAGAGGTGGTGTTGCCCAATGAGCACGCCCCATAGACAGCAGCTAGCATGCCTCACACAGCCCCAACGCCAGACAGGCAGCTTATGGACCTACATTGTGGCAAGTTGTCACTAAAGGAAGAGCTACATAGCTGCCGTACATGTTGACGTGTTTATGATTCGCTGGCGGCATCATTTCTGCGAAGCATTGTTGCACATGGTCGAGTGTTGTGTAAGGTATAATGGGATCTAACCAACATCAGGCCGTACCAGCAAGCTGACTCGGTCTGGTATCTGTGCTGTGGGGCGTTTGTGATGGCGGCAGGCAACAGTGGGCAGGCTGTTTGCAGCAGGAAGTGGCTGCATTCTTGTTGCGGCTATCGTGAATCTCTTTCGCGTCGTGTACGTCCAGCAAGCTGCCCGCTGCCGGACGGTTGCTGTCGTCCCACCCCCCGGCCCGCTAAGTCGGACAATGAGGGTAGAAGAGGTGGAGGAGGAGGTCGCCATCCTTGTCGGCGCGCCCGAGGTGCGCATGTCCACAGGAGGCGCTAAAGCATCCAAGCGAGAGGAGGAGGTCGAAGCGGAGGAGCAGTCCACAGAGGCGGGCGGCCAGCAAGTGGGCCAGGCTGCGCCGTACATTGAGGGTTAGCACCTGCCCTGTGAGGAAGCCAACCTCCTCAAAGTATTGTTTGTGCTCAATTATGCTTGGCATGAATGAGGACAGTAGCATGACAGAGGCACACGTATCCAGAGCAGTCGCAATGCCTTGTTCTTAGAGAGGATGATTTCACTCCACAAGTCTCCTTGTACACGGCTTTCATGTCTCCATAACGACTGCCCATTGCCACTGTGTGCTTTTTCTGCTGACAGATGTACTGAGAGTTGACCTGCTTTTTGTGATAAACAGAGCGCCCAGTGGCTTTCATTGTACGCTCGGCTGAACCCACCATTAAGACCACCTGAGACGAGCGCTGGCTGCTTATCAAATTGTCCGCTTCTTGCACGGCAGAGGCAGTCATCCAAAACTCAAAGTTGCCGCGTGCGTCTGACCTCTTCAAAAATTGATCAGTCCATCCAAAGTGCAAAACATGATCAGTCCATCCAAAGTGCAAAACATATCCCACGTATCCCATTATGAGTGGGTGCAACGCAGTGGCTGCAGCACAACGAGCCGCGACGTTAGTGTGGGCGCCACTTTCCGTGCTAAAACTAGAGGGGCTGCGACTAACTGTAAGACCTGATGGAGACAAGACCTGATGGAGGCATGCGCATCACATTTGGCGCATTCGGCAGTCCATTCCACTCATGAGCCGCGTGTTGAGTATATTAAAACGAACCCTTGCAGAAGATGCAAAAGTCAACCATTTCAAAAAAATGCATGCTTTGCTCTCTCTACGACTACTACATGCAGCAGAGGGACCGTTCACTTGTACTCAAATGCCAGGAGCAATTGTCATCCAACACCTCAGCTCTTCACGCAGGAGACATCATGCTGCACCTCTCTGCCTGCGAGTCATGGGTCATCTGTTGTCAGGAAGTAGTATAGTGACTTAGGGTGTGGGCGAATTCACGTGCTCAGATGTGAATTTTGCCAACTTCTCTACTGCATTTCTGTTCTAGAAAATGTATATCTCTGTACTAGTACACTTCGATGCAGATCTGACAACCCATGTCCACGGCACGAGCACACATCTGGTCGGCAGTGTGATGGATCTTTCAAAGACCAGGGTTGTATTCGAGAGTCTTTGCATTCGAGGCTTTCAGAGGGTCCCCTTTACCTTCAAGCAAATCAGAAGCCTACAACCTCCGCACTTGCGGAGGCGGTATCATCTGCTAACCAGCACTAGGGAAGTCCTTCTTCCCTCGGCCCGTGACCCCTGATGAGGAACCACTTTCTCTTCAGTTCCACTTCCTTGCAAGATAGTTATTGCTCCACAAGGGGCAGACTATATTGGAATGCATAATCAGGGCGCGCAAAGATGACCTTTTGCTGCTAGAGATTGCTGTAATTGTGGAGGCTGGTTGGATACACGAATGTTGAGCAGGGCAAGGAGGTGCTGCCTACACTACCGAGGTATCAAGGCTAGAAGTGTGTGGCGGAGTAGTAGATGGTGTGGTGTTGGGCTCCCCCTTGACCATGTCCATTTGGATTGGGCTAGCTTTTCCAGAGCAACCACGACCTCCTCAGAAGCAGCAAGTGTGGCGTCTGACTGGAGGCCGATTATCACGTGGCCACGGTGAACACGACGTATCAAATTGAGCCGGCCCTGCTTCCATCGCCTCCCTATGAGAGCATCTTCTCCGAAGCCACCGCCTCCATATTTCTGCTAGCTGCACTATTTTGCGGCTGTCGAAGAGGGACTGACGTTGTTCACAAGAGCTTCAATCTTTCTCTGGGCTGCCAATCATAGCCATTGCGCTCTACGGAAGAAATGAGCTCTTCCAAAGGGGGCGGGGGCTGTGAAAAACCAGCCCAGAAAGAATGAAGAAGGTAACAAGGGCGATAGGCGTCAAAACCACAACTTTATGCAAGAGACTACAGCGATATGGAGCTTACTGACCCTGGAAGAGTGTCTCTTTACTAATAAGGTTCAACAAGGCAGGTGAAGCGAGGGAACGCTGGCAAGCGCCTCACCAGTGCGACGAGGTGTCGCCCTGCTGAGACATTGGGACCGCTGGGGCATGGTGGGTGTCGCGCCGTCTCGCTGCAGAGGTCTATGGCCCGCGCGGCGCAGCTGCGTGCCGGCAGAGCCCTCGCTGCTGCCTCTGGCAGGGGACCCGCTTCCAGGAGCCAAGCTTCATTAACCTGAGGCTGCTTAGCAGGGGTTACTGAGTGCTTCGTAGCTGCTTAGTTTCTTATTGTGCTTGTTTTTCTGTGCTTCCCCTGGCCCCTTCTCGTACTTTGTTCGTTTTTTTTTGGGTTGGCTTTTCCCAAACCCTATCCTCAATGGGCGAGCCCCTTTCTCTGTCTCTGGCCAGGGGACCCACTTCCAGGAGCCCAGCATCTCTGATCTGCGGCTGCTTAGCAGGGGTTACTGAGTGTCTCGTAGCAGCTTTGTTTCTGTTACTTAGCGCTTCCCCTGGCCCCCTTCTCGTACTCTGTTCATTCTTTTTCGGGCTGGTTGTTCCAGCCCCTATTCTCAATGGGCGAGCACTTTCTTCTTTTTCTCTGTCGCGCCACAGGCCCCCGCTCAGCTGCCCGCCTTCGACGGGCAGCCGGTGCTAAGGAAAGAGCCTAGGTGTAACCGCCGCCACCGCCGTCGATCAACCTCAGGGGGGGACCTGAAAGGGTTCACGCTGCCCGGCGTGAACGGGCAGCTACCACGTGATCGCCACGTGACCGGCCGCAACGCTGCCCTTGCCCTCGAATCCGTGATGTGTACTTAGCCGTCCTGTGGCCGTCCTGCAAGCTGCTTCTCGCTTTGACTTGTGGCCGTTGACTAGGGGATATTGAAAGAAGGGGCTCTTCCATTGGCACCCAAGAAGAAGGTGCTCGCCCATTGAGAAGAGGGGCTGGCAAAGCC
>WELB01000153.1:334248-353580 GCA_009602725.1 Spirogloea muscicola | reverse complement strand
AAAAAAAAAAAAAAAAAAAAAAAAAAAAAAAAAAAAAAAAAAAAAAAAAAAAAAAAAAAAAAAAAAAAAAAAAAAAAAAAAAAAAAAAAAAAAAAAAAAAAAAAAAAAAAAAAAAAAAAAAAACCCACCGCCGCCGCCGTCGCCGCCGCGGGGCCGCGGCTCCCGGCAGGCCCGCTGCGGCCGCTGCCAGCAATCGGGGGCTCGCGATGCTCGCCCGCATCTCCGGCGCCATGGAGCAGGACGCGAGTGGCCCGTCGCCCGCCCGAGACACCACCACCGGCCAGGGTGAGTGGTTAGCTCGTTAGCTCGCCGAGGGGCCGCGCAGCTGGTCCAGCGCTCCGGCAGGACAGGAGCCGCCGGGACTCGGCCAGCAGAGCTGCCAGGGCCGAGCGGCAGGCTGGACACCGAGCGTGGTGGCTAGAGCTTGTGCTCTCACTTGGATAGGCTCGCGGAGCTAGGCGTGCTAGCCTTTCCAGGCCTACCCCTCATACCCATTCCGTCCAGCTCGCTGCCCAGTCCTCCATCCGGCCTTCTTATGGCCGGCCATCTGACGAGGCCTCGGTCTTTCACGGGAGGAGCTCGTAGGGGTCAGGCCATCGTTAGTGTCCAGACTTTGGTCAGGACAGTCAAGGCTGTCTGGGTGAACCGGCCACCTTTTGCAGCCAGCTAGCTCTAGCTGGCTCAAAAGTTGAGCCTGCCAGCTCCGCAAGCCAGAATTCTGCCCCTCCTGAGGTTTTTGCATGAACTCGTAAAGATTGGCTACTTGTGGGTTTCTCAGTTGGTTCCTGCCATAGATTAGGTGCAAATTAGACGTATTGGCGTACTCCATCTGTCAGGACAGGACGGTTCAATAGCAGGGTGCACTTGACCAGCTACGCTGTCCAGAATTGGCAAACAGCAGGTCAATTCATGGCGCTGAGCACAGCAGTCTGTGGCCCTTGCTGCAGGACGGTCGCAACATTCGCCGTATGATCTACACATTGCTCCTCCCAGGCCAATGAGGGGACCCAGTGGGAACGGCTGGGGTTCTAACAAGTACCTGCGCAGAGATGCTGAGATGGACGGGAAACACAGGAAGGCCATGAACTGTGCCAGAAAGGAGCTCCGACCGCTGCTTAACGCTCTTCGCTTTGTCGAGTCCAGCAACAGGTATTTATCACTTGTTTCCTTAAGCACACTTGGCTCTGATGCCTACCACATACTGGTCAAGGAGTGCGATGTAGGTATGCAGGAGTGATTGGAAACTCTTCATTAAGAGAATGACATGGAGGATTGTAAGCTTGGCAAGACAAGTAAGAGACGTAGCGCGTCAATGAGTAACCCACTGCAGTTCTGACCGAGCTACGCTTGATGACTGTGCGTGTGCCCGTGCCTGTAGGGTCCTGGTGCCAGATGGAGACGCAGGCGCTAGCATTGGCCCTTACCAGATTTCAGAGGAGTATCACAGAGATGCATGGCGCAACAAGAGCCACGTGTGGACTAAGTGCAGGTTGGTTGCTCTTGGCCTCCTTCATTGCTTTGTCTGGTATCTGCGTGCGACCTCTAACTCAGATGGTTTAGTTGTTCCAGTCAACTTCTGATGCTGTTGGCAGAGTACTGCGAGTTCCTGTAAGCATCTGTTGCTGTTGGCAGAGTATTACAGATCCAGAATGCCACTTGGCCTCAAGCTGAGGACTTGCTACCTTGTTGACTCTGACTCCTCAGGGACCTGGAGCATGCTGAGACAACTGTTGTCAATTATTGGCTGAAGTACTGTCCAGAGGCTGTGGCAACTCATGATTGGGAGACGTTGGCCAAGACACATAATGGTAGTGATTACAAGGAAGTCCAGTCTTCAGCTTGCTTTCGGAAGCACTGCTGTCGTTGAGAAAGACAATATGACTCTCAGATGACAATAAGCTTTGAGACTCCCAGTTTGATTGAGTTTCCAGATGATACAGATGCTTGAGTGCTAAGCATAGTGAACATCACAAGTGGCTTGCAGATCGACTGCCTTGTACTCATCATGATATACCATTGCTTATTGGTCATTGGTCCATTGATGCAGGTGGGCCCCAAGGTCCTATCAGACCCAACACTGTGTATTATTGGTCTAAGGTGATGAGGCACCTGAAGCAACACGAGCATATACCGGAGTACGCAACCAAAGTAGCACCTCGGAGGCCCCCTGAGTTCGCCAGACATGCAGTTGGTGCTCGCTTGGCAAAAGGTGATTATGTGATTACAATCCTGACGAGCTCTCCCGTCCACATTCTCAGAATCATGCGACTGCTGTCCTACAGCTTCTGCAAATATCTGTAGGAGGAGGGACAGCCATGGGCAACGCAATATACCAGCTTGTGCAGATTTAGCATACAGAGAGAACGATATTGGGCAAAGGCTTGCTTGTGCTTGGCGATCTTTGAAAACAGCCGGGCTAGCAAGGGAGCTTGCGGGATTGACAATAACTGATGTAGTGGTGGTCGTAGGCGTTGGGACAGCATCTGAAGTGCAAGCCTGTGTTGCTCGCTTGCTTAAGAGTTCTGATAGACCTTGCAAAAGCGAGCTTGCAGTTGTCAAGACAAACTCCAGCGGCCTGCAGTGGCTTCATCATCCAGACGAAAGTGAGGAGGATGTGCCAGATGCTCCAAGTTCGAGCCACCAAAGCATATCACCACCACGGGGCAGGAGGGCCCTCACCAGAGTCGCCTCTGCTCCATCTAAGTGAGTCATATGATAGTGCCGGTGGTCTTGTTTTCTATCTGCCTGTTGCCCGTCGCGGAATGGCTTTGTGTTCAGCAAACTTGCTCTATGCTCCCTTTAACTGCTTGTGAGAGATTGATGTTGAGTGGCTGCTTGGCAGTGTTGAGGACACGCAAGGGCGTGGATCATTGTTGGAGGGCGGGGACAACATCAACGACAACCCCTTGATTCCAGCCTCCACCTCATCTGCAGCTTCAGAGTTTGGGCAAGCATTCAGCAAAGACGAAGTAGCCCGCTCTGGCAGAGCCAGGTTCTTGGAAGATGGAAGAGGCAACGCAGGGAGGAGTCGCAGCATCAGCATGGGCCGCAGCTCGAGTCTCGCGAGGAGGTTGGCTAAGATGCAGCCTGGAAATGAAAGATGTCTCGCTTGCTAATGATCATCTCTGCTTGCTTGATGAAAAGTAGATTGGCTCATGTAGTATCTTGCAGTGCTTTTGTCCTTGTCAGTAGATTCTTATTGCCTGTTAGTTTGTTAGTAGGCAAGACGTCACCGAGTCGAACAAATCACTCAAATTATTATCATGGTCTCTCTGGATGTGGTCTGATTTGCTAGCAGCTAGTAATCCCTCTTGTCTGCCTGTATGCCTTGTTGCCATGCTACAGACCATCGCGCATAAGATCAGCTTCTCCTCGACCCCAAGGCATGCAGTCCGTTGGGGTGGACACACTGGCTCTTCCACCACGACCGCCAAGAGGGCTCTTCTTGACTTCACCCGGGTCTTCCCTACCTTCTCAATCTGGCTCTGACGAGGACAATGCGACACTTCTGGAACAGCTGTCTCCAAGTGCTCTGGCGAACTACAGGTACTGGGCGACGTATTGGCGATTTCCAGAAAAAGTAAGGAGGGAGTTGGCCGCAAGCTTGATCCAATCTACATGGAGGATGCACAAGGCAAGGACGACGTTCCTGCACATCAAGCTTGCTGCTGTGTCGCTCCAGCAGCGGAGGAGGGCGAGCTTGGCTAGGCAGACATTCCTGTCACAGCGTCAGGCTGCCAGGGTGATACAGCAGCAGTGGAGGGGTTCTCAAGTTGCGAGGCGGGCTGCTGCAGCTCGATCGCAAGCTCGTATGCAAGCTGAAGAGATGGAGAAGGTGACTCTCAGGGAGAAGGCTGCTGCTAGGGTCATACTCAGAAGCTGGCAAGCATACAGGAGGAGGACGGAAGAAGTTGCTGTTAAGATCCAGTCTAGGTGGCGTTGCGAGCAAGTCCGCAGGCAGTACTTAGCGACAAGGTCGCACATTGTCACTCTGCAACAGCTATGGAGATCACGCGTTGCTCAACACAGTGCTGCCACTGTCATACAGTCACACTGGAAGGGGTGCATGCAGCGGGCAAGCTTCGCTCGGCAGCTGGAGAGGCGAAACCAGGCAGCTCTGACCATCCAAGGTCGTTGGAAGAGCAACAGAGTAGGAGAGGCTACTAGATTGGAGCTGAGGGAAGCTCATGCTGCTGCATCAGTCATCCAAGCAAGATGGAGGGGAAGCTGCACTCGGAGCCAGTGTATACAGGAGAGGAGGGCAGCTACATCAGTGCAGCGGGCTTGGAGGGCACACCGTGAGAGGAGGCGGTTGCAGAATGCAGCAGTGGCTGTGCAGAGGATCAGGAGAGGGTTGGTGTACTGGAGGTGTCTCCAGAGGCATAGGGCTGCCCTTGTCCTTCAGAGGGCCTGGAGAGCAGCCAATGCAAGACGTCACCAGCAGCAGTCTGCACTGTGCATTCAGGCTGCCTGGCGAGGTCTGCTTGCTCGCAGAAAAGCGAGCAGGCTGATGGCCATGCAGAGATTGAAGAGGGAAGAAGCAGCTGTAGCGACCATCCAAAGACATTGGAGAAGGATGAGACAGGGTCATACAGAGAACATGCAGCCATCGTGGGTCATAGATTCAGCATCAGGCAGGAGCAATGTGAGTTGCAAAGAAAATTCTCATGGCAGTCTCATGGTGCTTGTGTTGGTGGTGCCTGCCTGCCCACTGTGATGGTGAAAGCGCCTGCTGTTGATGTTGTCTCTACTTCCCTTTTCACTTTCATTTGCACCCAAAGTAACAGGAAGCATATGTGGCGAGACAATACAGCAATCTAGACATTGTTCTCTTGCTGAGTTACAGAGCTAAGATGTGCCCTCTGTCCAAGTTTTGCAGAGCTCTGGCGCACATCAAGAGCAGCCTGCAGAGTCTGCCAATAGCAAGATGGCAGGGGGATCTCTTGAGCTGGATGGAGAAGCTCTTGCTGCACCGCAGGAGAGGTTGCAGGCTGAGGAGCTTGATGAGACGACCATGTCAATGTCTGAGCTAGTGAGGAGAATCCCGGGTTGGCCATTTTTGTCAGAGCCAATGAAGGAGTTCTTGGAGTGGGCCAAGGGGAATGAAGAGGCGGGCAAGAAGCTCCTGGCCAGGGCAGATGTGCCGCAGTTGGTCAAGAACAGGCTCGATTCACAGGAGGTCAGGGAGCTGCTTCGGCGGAGTCTGGAGGGCGATGACATTCTCAAGGCAGCCAGCAGTAGCCCACCTGACGAGCTGCAAGCGGCACCAAGGGGAGATGGTGACACTACTGGGGACGAGGATGTTCTCATTGGGTCCCCTCTCAGAGCAGACTATGAGGCAGATCGTGCACTTGGAGCTTCTCCTAGTATAAGGGAGCTCTCACAGGTCGAGGGAGGGCCTGTCGAGGTGGAGCATTCACCCGGGAGAGTGTCCCAGGAGGAGGCTCTTCTGGGCGGGGGCTCTGTAGAGCTCTTTGGTGGCCTTTCTCGCTCGAGGATCAAGGAGGGTCAGGTGGCTGGTAGCATGGAGGCGATTTCTGCAAGCAAGGCCTCAAGTGCAGCAGGAGAGGAGGCGGAAGATGCAGATGTTGGATTCTGGGAGGAGGGAGTATCGGTGGCCAGGTGGGTTCCTGCTTCGCCATCGACAAGCATTGGAGGGACAGCTGCTGATGGTGTCGATGGACCGGCGCCCAGCACCTCCGGAAGAGCAACACCTGCTGCTCGGGATACAGGAGCAGGTGCCCGACTAGTGAATGTCCAGGTTCCAGCAATGTCAGAAGGTCGCGTCCACCCGCCTGTCAAAGCACAGATGAGCCCTGGGAGAGGAGGGGGATCTGTTGTATTGGAGCAGCCTCCTTTGGCACGGCCAGTCGACTCGCTACCCCCTTCCCCATCCTTGCCAGTACCTGGAGGCAAAGCACTGTCCTCGCCCTCTGCTGCCAAGAAGCCCTTCTTGAGCATCTTCAGGTCAAAGTCTTTCAGCCCTCGGACGCTCCACTCTGCAGTCTCCTCCCAGCCTTGGAGCCTCACCTCCTCTCCAGTGACGCCAAAGACGCTTTCGTTTGACGAGGCTGCAGGGCAAGACAACCAGGCAGCAAGAACCCCCATTTCTGCCGGCAGCTTGCCACGGGAAGCAGATGCAAGCAGCCCCCTGTCTGGTGGCAGCCCACCGTCCAGCAGTCAATGGAAAAGAAGTGCCAGCATGAAAGAGAGGGGGAGGCGGGATGGTAGCAGTGAAGGCAGCAGAAGCAGCAGCATACCTCCACTTCTGATACAGCTCTGTGACTCATGGGAGAGGAATCACGTAGATTTGCGCCTGAGGACGGCCATCTATGATCAGCTTGACCTCGAGCCTCAAAGCGAAGCAGTAAGCTCCCAACATCACTAGCATTCCAGGCTCTTTGCTCGTGTAGGTCAACATATCGACCTTCTCATGTTGTCGATACCTGACATTCAGGGGGTATGTTGTTGCATGTACGCTGATTAATGTCATCCTCTGCTGGCAGGGACCCCAAGCGTTGAGGGCCCGCTCCAGTCTACATGCAGAGATCAGCCGCATGCAGGCTATTGAGCTAGAACCTGAAGTTCTGAGCGCTGCAGCAAGGGGGGTGAGGGAGCAGCGGGATGAGCTCTTCAGCACCATTGCAGGCAAATTGTCACCAGCTGGCAGGCAACAGCTATACACGGACTGGGGTATCCGGAAGTGGGCAACTGGGCGCCTCAAGCTGATTGTGTACAAGCTATTGTGGATAGATGCGAGCAAGTAAGCACCATTCTATGCTTGACTATGTCAACTGTAATGATCGTCACTCCGACTGCTGGCGTAAGGTTTGGGGCGAGTCAAGGACGAAAACTGGGCACAAGATACTAGATATTGTAGAGCACATACATAACTTTGTTGCAACATTTGTGTATGCTATCTCGTCCCAATGGCACAGTTTGTGCAACGTGCAGTATTAGAGATGCACATTGTCAGCTTGATCAGTGTGCAGTGTGTCTGCTGCGTTCCCCTTGGTTCCCCATGGCCGTCCTTGAGTAACACAATTTTCCTGTATTCCTTGTTCCAGGTGCGAGCTGAGTGCTCGCTTGACCAGGATGTACCTACCCATGTGACCGCTTGCGAGTCTAGGTTGTGAACGAGTCACTCGGATATAGTTGCAGTACGACAGTGCTCCTTTGGAGCATTGATCATCTAGTGCTTAATCTAGTGTATAGGGTCTTGAGGCTCCAGATCTCTTATTGCTGATTTCAGTTATCACTTTCTTCTTCTTCATTGAGAGCCTCAAGTCAAACTGGGTCACAAATATGAGCTTTACCTCGAAGAGGAAGCCATTGTTAAAGCAAAGTCAGTTTTGATCTTACCTCTGGTCATCACAGCCACATCTTGGGGTCTTCTTGTGTGAGTTGTTGGTGTGATGGTGGAGGGGGAACTAATGACTCTCATGCTCAGAGCTTTAAGTCTGAGTACTAGCGAATGCGTCCTAATCTATTGCCTACTACCTACATGGCTAGCTTTTCCCAGGATCCATACCGTACTTAGCTGGCGCCAGAAGTCAAGCCTCGGGCTAATTTATTTGCCAACTCAAGAAATCTGCTCAATGTCATACAGGCTCTGGGAATCTGTGCTTATGTCAAGCCTGTTACCTGTGAGCACCCCTTGTACTGGCATTCCCTCAAAGTCACAACAGTGGAATATTGGAATGCAGAGTACCTTGGCAGCATGAGGGCGACTTTGGGCCTGATTACTTTGGCAAGTGGGACCATGGAAGCACCCAGTGTGGGCGACTGCGAGCGACGCTTTTTGGCCCCTCTCCGCCCAGCGATTGGCCATCAACGGTTCCCTGGGCCCCAGTAGGAGAGAAGGTGTGAGTTGCGCATGAAATAAGGAGGGCCAAAGCAAGCCAGTACACTTTTCGTAAGGAGGAAATGAAAATCTGTGTGATAAGATGGAAGACTGGTAAAAGAAACAGGTAATGGTCATGGAACGGACAGTACAACTGAAGGGGGACTCTATTACCTACGAGTGAGCACATGCATATCTGACAGACTATTCTGGGGTGCCGGAGAACCACCAAGCATGCCAATGGCCTGGCTATGTGCGCGCCCAGCACACTGGAATGATGCTAGAGCCTGGTAACAAGAGCCTAGGAGCAGGAATGAAACCGCTCTTCCTACAAGTCCAAATGGCTGTGAGACGCCGGCCGTAAAAGTGAATAAGGTCTGAAAGTGCCAGAACAGCGAATCTTAAGTAAGGGAAAAGCTGTGAAAAGGCCTGCCCGGCAAGAGAGAAATGGCTCCGGAAGAGATGAAGCCGTAGGAAGAAAGACTCTTCCAGTAGATGGCGACGGCTGTGAAAAAGCCCAGAAGAAGGCAAAGGGGCCAGACAGGCGCTAAAGCACAATGGCGATTTGAAGTGGCCACTGGGTGCTCAATATCCCCTGTTGAGCAGCCGTAGGTCAGAGAAGCTACTCTCCGGGTAGAGAAAGAAGGCGTGCGGTGCGCATGAAATGAAAGGGTGGCCAAATGCAAGCCAATACATTGTTCAGGCAAGAACTAGTGCAAGAATGGGTCTACATGAGACGAAGCCCTATGCTAAGGAGTCTATGGTAGAGAGAAGGCGCGCGGTGCGCATGAAATTGAATGTGAGGCCAATTCTAGCCTTACACAAGTCCTCTTAACTGGGTAATGAGCTGGCTAAGGACAAATTTTCGTGTATTTGAAACAAACGAAGGCCAAATGGGCGAGTACAAATGCAAGCACATCTGAAGAGCTACATACTCTACAGCAAATTGACCCGCTCAGTAACCACGGGTCAAAACATAAAGGTCGCTAATCGATGCCTAAGGGGGACACTAAATATCCCCGAGTGAGCACATGCATATCTGACAAGCTATACTGAGGCGCCAAATCACCACCACGGAAGCCATCAGCCTGGGCTAATTCACGACCAGCACGCTTGTGTATCGCGAGTGCCTGGGAGCGCTGTAGACTCTAAACTAGCCGCATTCTATAGCATGCAACGATGGCTTGCGGGACGCTAGAATGCCCTAAGCTACCCGCCCGACTACGTTGGCGGGCATCGACATGCAGTGCCAGGCGATGGAGGAGGGAAGACCACTTCGTTCTGTAGCCGCCGTATACGTCCATGGCGCATGGGAAGGAGTGGTCGCCCCGGGGGTGGTCATATAGTGCCTCTTCTTCCTCTCCGCATGATGTGTCACCCAACCTAGCACAGTCGGTGTGGGTGCCCCTGGTTGGAATGCGTCGATGAGAACAACGTCGAGGAGAAGACGGGGCCCACCACCACCATGGTAAGAAAGCGCGGCCAGATTGACTGGTGGCTGGGAAAGTCCAGCCCAAAGGAGTGGTAATAGTGTGACGTTAGTACCCACGGGTGAGCACATTTTGGGGCTGGCTTTTCCAGCCCCTATCCTCAATGGGCGAGCCCTTCTCCACATACAAGTCCGGCACATCCAGGCTGGCCTTTCCTACACAGCCCTCCGCCCATGTGAAAGAAGTGGCACTCCCAATGGGGGCAAGAGCCACTTGCTCTCGTCCAGACCCCAAACCCTACCCCTAAACTCCGAAGCGCGACCAGCACGCCCAGGACGCGGGGCCGCTCCGGACGGCGGGCCGCCTCGGGCCCTACTCTCCGTCGCCGTCAACGCCACCGCGGGGCTTCACCGTTGGGCCCAACGCGGGCTCCGCAGCCGGTGAGGGGCGCCACGTGGCACTCTGGCGGGGCGACCGCCGACGTCACGGTGCGGATAAGGCCCCCGCGCCGGCGCGCCAAGTGGCGGCATCGCGCGGCGGGATGCCTATCCGACCGCAGGGACATGGCCACGAGAGGGGGCGTGGGCTGCCCCGCTTGGGCTGCCCACACGTGGCTGCAGGGACCACAGGCCTGGTCTGGGGGCTTAACCCCGGCGGGTGCCGGGGTTAAGCCCGCGCCCCCTAGGCTGGCAGTGGCGACGGCTGAAGGGGGGGGGGGGTTAGATGGCTAACCGGGTTACCCCGACGGTGGTCCCAGGCCCGGGCGGGCGGCTTGGGCCCGCCGCGCCTCGTCACGAGAGCGCGGCACCACGAGGCGGGTGGCGGCAAAACGGAGGATAGTATCGGGGGGGGGTATTCGTCCACGCTTTCGATTTCGGGCCGAGCCGCTGCCGCCGCGTGGCGAGGCGCCCACCCGGGGGGGGGGTGGCCCTCCCCCCCCCCCCAGGGCAGCCCGGAGGAGCCTCCGCCTCGGGGGCGGGCGGCCCAATGCGGGGGTCCAGCTCTGACGGCCGGGGGACCACCACAAGCCGGCCCCGCCTTCCCACGCTCCCGCCCTGCGCCGTCTGAGAGCCCCCAGACGGGCGGCGGAAGCGGCGGGCCCCTTTGCCCCCGCCTCTTTCACCGTTCCCTTTCCCCTCGCCATTTGCCGCACCCGCTCGCTTCCCCCGTGCCGCCGTCGTCCACCCCGCGCCCCGGCTCTCCCCTGGCGGCGCCGCCTCCATCGCCGGCGCCCCCCGCCGCGGCGACGGCGGCCTGCTTCGCGGCGACGGCCGGCGGTCGCATGCCCGCGCCGCCGCAGCGGCCGGCTACGGACGAGCGCGCGGCTTTGCGGGATGTGCGGCGGTGGCGCACCGCGTGACAGCGGGCACTGGCCCTGGAGAGCCAGCGCGCACCGGACGTTGCGGCTTCATGCCGACTAGGCGTCTCGATCGCTGAACCTGCATCAGGGCGGCGCGCGGGACTCGGTGCACTTGCTGGTGGCCTCCAGGCACCAGATCCTCGGACCGGCCTAGCGCGTGACGGGAAGGACAGCAAGCAGCCATGTCCCAGGCCGTCGCGTCTGTGACGCCTGCTGCGCTCCTGGGCTGGCGACAGGCTCATGGCGGTAGCCTTCGTCCAGGCGAAGCCCTAGCGGAGGCCTCGGCCTTGGCTTCCGAGGACACTAGGCTCTCTTTCAGGGACGGCGCCGGCTACCCCGCCGCCTCGCTTCATTCGCTCCACGGCCCTAGCCGGCCTAGCCTCAAGAGCAGGAGGCTGCCTGGCTATGGCAACCACAGTGCCATCCCCAAGGATGTGGGGGGGTTCTGGGGCCCCGACAGTCTGCACTTGTGGCAAGCCAGAGGTCTGCAGCAGCAGGTGCAGGAGGCCCCTTCGACGAGCGGCAGCCATGCTAGCAGCAGCTGGTTGAGTCGACGGAACTCGCAGCTGGGCATCGATGCAGCATCGTCCGGCCTCCCTCTCTACAGGGGCGATGTGCAGGTGTTCCATGCTGCCCACTCGCCGCCTGGTTGATCTTGCAATCATGTCTTGTCAGGGTGTCATTGTGGTATTGAGGTTACATGGAGACGCTGTTGCGGCTGGCACTTGAGGACTGCATGCAGCGAGGCTGCTGCGACTTGCAGGGACTTGCAGCATCTGCCCAAACAATGCTACAAAAGGCACTGTTGTCGTGCCAGGCCAACAACAGCGTGGTTATGGCTTACTCCTGCTAAGCTTGTCTGGCTCTTATGTGTATACTTAGTGGGAAATGCACCAGGTCTCCTCTTTCCCAGTCAGTGAGTGATTTTGTCTTGTGTCCTGTCTTTGGATGTTGCAGGAGTTGGAGGAGCTTCAAACTGATCGCAGAGTGCTTCCCCTGTGGACGGAGACTGACATCCTACTTGCACACTATGTTCCTGTCTATGTGATGCTACCGGTATGGGGCAAATATAGCTTGTCTTGGTTATCTTGTTCCTTTGTGCATATCAATCGCATGGTGACGTGCCCCTCATTGGAGGCCTTGTACGATGGTCCTTGCAACAGAGATGTTTTCTGAGGCACTAATGTATCACGTCTTGTTCTTCTTGTCTGCAGCTTGATGTAGTCACTCCTGACAACATCCTTTCGCATCCAGAGCGCTTACTGTGCAACTTGAGGGCACTAAAGGCAGCGGGCGTAGATGGTGTGATGGCTGACATCTGGTGGGGCGTAGTGGAGGCAGCTGGCCCTAAGCAGTACGACTGGTCTGCATACAAGGCCCTCTTCAAGGCTATTCAGAACGTGGGATTGAAAGCACAAGTGGTCCTATCATTTCACCAGGTAAATGTTTTGACCTTGTACTACACTATGACTAGTACCGTTGGATTGTGTTGTACTTATCTCAGGTTGCTCTTGTCACCATGATTGATTCCATCATTCAGTCCTCCTTAAGCCGGCTTTCACGTGGATACATTAGCCCCCTTAGCACAGGCCTTCGCTTTGCGTAGCCCATTCTTTGCACTAGCTCTTGCCAGAACAATGTATTGGCTTGAGATGGCCTTCCTTTCAATCATGGGCATCATCATCCGCATCATCACTTCTAGTCATGCCTTCTCTCATTGGTTACCCTTGATTGCTGAGGTGGTCAAAGTGCTGATGTCTGTGAAGCTTGTGCTTCTTACAGTGTGGTGGGAATACAGGCGACAGTTGTTACATTCCTTTGCCCAAATGGGTGCGCGACATTGGTGCGCAGAATCCAGAGATATTCTTCACAAACAGAGACAGCTTGCGCAACCAAGAGTATCTTAGCTTTGGAATCGACAACGAGCCTGTCCTGGCTAATCGCACTGCGGTGCAGGTATGTTTTACGTCTTGTGCATCCAGGTGATCATTCTGTGTAAATATTGTAGCCACTTGTTAGTGCTGGATTCCTGCTCTTTTTGCTACATATGATTATGCAGAGTTCTCATCATGCATATTGGTGGGATTGATCATCATGAGTTCTTCTGAGCCACTGTATGACATCTGCAGGTGTATGGAGACTTCATGGAAAGTTTCCGAACAAACTTGCATGAATATCTGGAAGGTGGTATGGTAAGCGAGATTGAAGTTGGACTAGGACCAGCAGGCGAACTTCGTTATCCGTCATATCCTGAAACTCATGGCTGGCGCTTTCCAGGCATTGGGGAGTTTCAGGTTTGCTACTTGTCTCATTGAAACCTCCATGCAGACACATGGTGGACAGTGGTGTTGTACTGGATCATGTGCACTATCTTGGTACATATCTGTCATGCAACGGCGTGCTTTTCATATCGTAACACAAGCATTCCGCTGCCCTTCTGCTGAGGAAAGTACCTGCATGTGTGGCACAAAGCGTAGTATGGCTGTGCGTGTGAGGGGAGCTCATGCTCCCTGTAGCTGTTACTTCAGCTGCAGATCAAGCCAAACATCAAGCCTGATGTATTAGTAGTTGTCTCCTGCAGTGTTATGACAGATACCTCTTGGCTCAGCTGAAGCTTGAAGCAGATCGTATTGGTCAGTATGATTGGGGTTACTCCGGACCTCATGATGCTGGTAGATACAATGACTGGCCGCAGGCCACTGGCTTCTTCAGTGGCTCTTTCACAACTGAGTACGGCCGGTTTTTTCTTGAGTGGTATGCCTCCTTGCTCACAGCTCAAGCGCCCTGTATGTGTAGATGTCTCCTTCTGTCCTTGATCTTCTGATGTGGTCTCTTGATTGCATGACTGAGAGGGAATGCACTGTTCAGGAGTATCACTAAGACATGGCGTGATTTTCTGTGACTGGTACAGGTACTCCAACGTACTTCTAAGACATGGCGATCAAGTCTTGGAGATTGCAACTGGCATCTTTGAAGGTTACAAGACCAAGCTTGCAGCTAAGGTGATCCTTGGCACACGTGATGATTCACGCCTGTCCATGCCAGGGTGCATGCCTTGTGTCAGCAATGACAGTGTCGTTTGCAAGAGATTGATTGTTGCAATCTGGATGAACAGGTTGCTGGTGTACATTGGTGGTACAACTCTAGGAATCATGCAGCAGAATTGGCAGCTGGCTACTACAACCTTCGCGGAAGGGATGGTTATCGGCCCATTGCCAAGATGCTGGCACGTCACGATGCTGTGCTGAATTTCACTTGTGTGGAGATGAGGAATGATGAGCAATATTGGGAGGCAAGGTGTGGGCCTGAGGGACTTGTGCGGCAGGTAGTTTACAAGCCCTCCTTTCTTGATAGAGGACGTCATGTACAGTACTTCTGCTTGAGCTGAGAATTGTGACTTGCAGCTGCATTTGCAAGCCTGCTTTGATGAGCTCTTGCATCTGGATCTGCTGTGGGAGCTCATGATGTCTTTGTGGCAACTGATGGTATTAACAGTGTGCTGTGCTTTGACCTGTGATTTGTCAGGTTCTCAATGCGGGTTGGGCAGAAACGCTGGAGGTTGCTTGTGAGAATGCGCTGCCCCGCTATGACAGGGTCGCCTTTGACCAGATTCTTGTCAACGCCCGACCTGACGGCATCAACAGAGGTGGCCCACCTAAGCGACGTGTCTCAACCTTCACCTTCCTTCGCCTCTGTCCTGATCTGCTTCAGGAGCGCAACTGGAACGAGTTTGTGCGATTCGTGCGACACATGCACGCCGGGCTGGTAAGCAGCAGACATTGCCAGTACTGCAATCACTTGGACCTGGGTGTTGTGCTCCTTGTCTGTATCTTGATAATGGCATTTCTGCCCTGCAACTGTCAGTTGGTTAAGCTAGTAGACGTGCGAGTGGCTTCCTATGGATTTCAATTAGTAGAGAAAGTTGAGATTCTGTGGCTGCTGCATCTGCAGGACTACCATCCAGAGCCTGAAATGTACTACAGACCGCGGTCGCGACTGCAGAAGTCAAAGCCTCCTGCATTCACTGCAGAGGAGTCACCTGTGCCGGTTGCATCTGTGCCCCTCAATATATCTGCTATGCCCCTGGCACCAACACCTGAGTCCGAGCCCTTCTTCTCTCCAGACGCTCCTGGCGGTGGGCTTGGTGCTCAAGTTGGTGAAATCTCGCCTACTGGAAGGTCGCTAGTGGGACCTTCACCTGCACATGATGATATAGAGAGGGCTGGGTTTAGCGGGGATGGCGAGTTGCACAGCCAGACTGCAGGTCAAGCTCACTTGGAGGGGCAATTGCCTGGTCCTCGCCAGAGCATCATTGACTCCATGCTCAAGCAGAGAAGAGAGGGCAGGCCAGCTGGCTGCGATGCAGGGCAGGACGAGGTTGGTCCTTCTTGGGCGTCAGCACTTGATGGTGACAGGGGAAGTATGCGCAAGCCCATGTGGGTGGACGAGGGCTTCAGCAGTATGAGTGAAGTGGATTCCAAGGTGGACGCAGAAGTCTCAGTGGAGTTGGACACAGGACATGGCGAGCAGAAAGCAGATAACAGCTTGGATGCTGGATTGCAGTGCGACCCTCCTGGGGTTGTAAGTGACCGAGACGTGGCCGCAAGCTCTGCCAGCAGCTCGTCGACTGATTCATTTTCAAAAGACAATGCACCACCTGTGGTGTCATTAAATAAAAGGTATGGGGCACAAGTGTTCGACGAGCTTTTCGGCAATGGTTTGGGTGCCTGAGTGTTTCTTGTCGTTGAGCTTGGATGTGCTAGTATAGTCAGAAAGCTCTCTTACTCCATATTTTATCTGCCTTTTTGTCCAGTGGCCCATCGAGCATTCTTGAAATGGTTGACAGCTCGTGGCTCCTCCCGCTAGCTGTGGCTCTGGTAGGAGCTGCGATCAGCATGGCAGAACTTCAAGGGCCTCTGGGCTTGTGAGAACACTGCCACAGGCGCTGTGAGATTTGGGTGACGAGGACCTGATGCTGCCATAACTGCTTCAAGCCTGGCCAAGCCACTACGAAGAGTGTCATAGTTGCCAAGGGTTCCTCCCACCTTGCCCTTCGGCTGCAGGCTTCAGTAGATAAATCTGCTGACAGATCCTGAAGCATGAACAAATTGTTCGTTCATATACATTGCTCGAGCACCTGGTTGCCTAACAATTGCTAGGTCATAACCCAGCTCACATGAAACTTGGATGCTCCACACTCCATGAGCACTCGACTTGCATGCCTAGTGATTGTTGATATAAGTAGAGGCTGTGAGTTTTCGTGATTATGCAGTGTGAGATATCCTCACTGACATGGCTGGCCTATTAGCTCTGCCCAAATCTAATTGCGATTACTCCCATTCTGTGATTGAATTTTCTGGTCTGTTGCTGATACATCATGGTTGTCATGCTTGAGAGTGTTATCAGTCCTGCTGCTCTTTCTCCTGCTCCTGTCTAATGTGATCAACCGTTTCAGCTCTTTCTCCTCCACACTCTAGAGTCCTCCATTGCCCGTTTGCCCTTCTCTGGATGACCAGCAGACCGCCTTACGTTTTGAGCGATACAGATGCACATCTGCTCAAGGTGCCAAACAAACTTAGGTCTGGTAGCACACAAAGTCTAGAGAGGCACAAAGCTCTGCCTGGCTGCACACTGAGGATAGCATGGGCACTGGCTGGCCGCATCGCGTGGCCAGACTAGCTCAGGTTCTACCTTGGTGCAGACAGTGCAGCACCCTTGGCGGTTGGCAGTCATAGTTAGGGCGCACCAGAGCACTGCATTTATATCAGGAGTAGAAGTGACATCAAGATACCCATTCCACATGGAGAATCTAAGGCCCACCAGGCTGAGCCAGATATTGATACGATTATCAAACCCACTGGGTAGTTTACCAAACTACAGCATCTAACAGACTGATTTCCCAGCCCAAATCGCTGGTTCACCACATGAATACATCAAAAACATCGACATTAACATGCTACATGCACCTCATTCACAGGCGCCGATACTCAAGCTATGAGAGACTGCTGGCATGAGTGTTCTTGTAACATTTGCCCGGCGCATCATGTCCTAGCCGTGTCCTAGCCTGCCAATCTACTATCAGTGACACACCCCACCACCATTGTGCAGCCTGTCATTATGCAACAGCTGATTGCAGGCTCGCAGGTGGTGAAGTGAAAGCTGGCACTAAGGTTATGAGGCAGTCATGATCATAGCTAGCACTGCTGCCATGCATGCTTGCCACTAGCTGCATGTGGACAGCAACAGCAACAGTGAAGCAGAGGCTTTGTAAGCCCTGAGGCCAAGACATCAAACATCGAAATGCTTGCAAACCAGAAGCCAATATCCTAGAGAACTGCTGGGGTTCTCTTCAGGCACTGATAACTGTTGCACCTGACCACTGCAAGGCGAGCTGGCGAAGGGTCCTCAATAGTCATTCCCATACCTGCAGGCAGGACGGGGGAGAGTAGCTTTTAAGGGCTTGAAATTGAAGGACAACAGGAGTCACGTGACCTCCTTTGCATGGAGCTAGCAATCGAAGCTGCTTATAGTGCCAAAGGAGGGCAATGCAGTACTTCCGCGCGGATGTATGGTAGGCACGCGCACCTGTCTCCACGTCCACGATAGCGGCCATTGTCTGGAGGCGGATAATGGTGCCTTGAAGGGGGTGAATCTGGTGGCCCATGGTACGAACGGCGGGGTGGAGACAGTGGAGGGCGGCCATAGGAGCCACGCTCATATGGAGGGGATCTGCATCAACACACCAACCTTGACTAAGACATGGTGGGGCCAAGCAGCCTCCTTCTATTGACAGTGCAGTGTTATCCCATGGATGTCTTCTTGCCCATGAGGCAGTTACAAATGAAGCTCATGTTCTAGCAGAAGCCCATGCTGACTTGGCATGCAATTAGCAAATCAGCACTTTCGCAAGTCACTAGCAAGTAATTGGAGAATCAGGTCGTCAACTTCATGAGATGCACGTCCGCCTCCTGCCTGATGGAAGAGCTGTGCCCCCGGTGCACAAGATCCTCACCGTGAGCGTCGCCGTGGTGGTGAAGCATAGCGCCTTGGTGGTGACCGCGAGTACGAGTGGGCTGCAAGGCAGTGCCACACAATCTGGTCAGCACACGCGTGAAAGCTCTGGATAGCCCCACATTATCAGCACCTGATTGGGGAGCACGTGGTGATGTAGCTCTGTATCTGATAAGCGTGTTGCATGCAAGGGGTGCAGGAGGGTGCTGGATGCCGACATACGATGGCCGTGGTAGCGAGGGGGCGGCGACATGCGCCGGTCATATGAATCGTAGCCGTGGCCGCCGCTGTACCCATATCCACGGCCAGAGACCATGCTCCTGGAGCACGATAAAGGGAGTCCAGAGTGTGGGGCTTGCACTTCCCTTGGATCGTCACAACTTGCCATTGGCTGAGAGTTTCAGACACGCGCCACTCCTGCAGCGTGCATGTGTGGCAGGACGAGCAGGCGGTGCTCACCTCTCCTTGCTGCGCATCTCCTGCGGGCGCTTGCGGTTCTCCTCGGCAAACACGACTGTGATCTCCCGGCCGTTGATGACGCTCTGGTTCAGGTTGCGCTGCGCCTCTGCCGCCTCCTCGGGCTCCACGTACTGCACAAAGCCGAAGCCGCGGGGCTCCCTGCACACCGTGGCCAGGGGGCGAGTGAGGCCCCGCGGCTCGACCACCCGACAAAGTCGCCCGGCAGCACACGGCTCGGGCTCGGATGCGGTACCTGCTCGGCCCCGCTGGGACCGCTGGTGGACCTGGCTTTCGAGCGCAAGGCCATGTGTGACCCAAAGGCCCGACCCTTTGCATCTTCCTCGACTCTTGATCTTCATCTCTGGACTTGGGCTCTCGACGCTGGGACCTGGGACGCTTGCTGGACCTCGCTGGACGTCCTTCGGCATCTTCGCTCACCACCTCGACTCGGACCCCACTTGAGCGAGGTGCCGCAGAAGCGTGGTGGCTTGATGCGGCGGCGCCGAGCTCCAACGTCTTGCGCCAACGCCTTCTACTGTCTCCCCCCTTCCTATCTCTCTCCCTCTCTCTCTCTTCTCCCTCAACCCCCCCCCCCCCCCCCCCCCCCCCCCCCCCCCCCCCCCCCCCCCCCCCCCCCCCCCCCCCCCCCCCCCCCCCCCCCCCCCCCCCCCCCCCCCCCCCCCCCCCCCCCCCCCCCCCCCCCCCCCCCCCCCCCCCCCCCCCCCCCCCCCCCCCCCCCCCCCCCCCCCCCCCCCCCCCCCCCCCCCCCCCCCCCCCCCCCCCCCCCCCCCCCCCCCCCCCCCCCCCCCCCCCCCCCCTTCTCAGAGTGTCGATGACTTGCAGAGACGACCCTAGGCTTGATGGACGACCGCGTCATCTGGGCTTGGGCCTCGCTCGAGAAGCGCCTCAGGGCTGGGCGGCGGCATGCTGCGCCGCGGAGACCGCGAGCTGCCCCGCTAAGACTCCTGAGAAGAGTCAGAGCGCCCAGGTTCGAGCTCAGGCACGGGGCGCAGGCACAGGCGAGGCGGCGGCGCGTCGTGGCGGGGCGGAGGGGCTGTGCCGCGGCGGGCGTACCCCGAGTGGAAGTCGCGCGGCAGGTAGACGTCCTTCACATGGCCGTACCGCTCGAAGGCGTCGCGCAGCTCCTCCGGCCTGCGCCGCCAGAGCGAGCGTGAGCCGCCGAGAGAGTCGCGGGCGCGGGGGCGCGGCGGCGGCGGTGGCGGCGGCGG
>WELB01000153.1:308393-322100 GCA_009602725.1 Spirogloea muscicola | reverse complement strand
CCCCCCCCCCCCCCCCCCCCTTCGGCCGGCTTTTGAAGGACAGCCTCTCCAAACGTCTGGCCCCTTCGAACCTTGTCCATTCCTTTTGGGCTGCCTTCTCACACAGCCCTTGCCCCCATTGGGAGAGCCACTTTCTTTCTGTACTAATGTCATCTTAGGTACCTTAGATTAGGTCTCCGTATTATGTAGCATTGTTTAGTCTGCACTCGACTCTGCCTGAACAATGTATTGGCTTGAATTGGCCTCCCTTTCAATTCATGCGCCCCGCGCGCCTTCTCTCTTTCTGTCCAGGAGAAGAAAGCGCGCGGTGCGCATGAAGCTAGAAAGGAAGGCCATTTCGAGCCTTACAACGAGCCTCCTAGTAACGGGGCAATTCTCCAGAAGAATTGAAAGGGCTCGCCCATTGAGGATAGGGGCTGGACAAGCCAGCCCCAAAAAGAATGAACAAAGAACGATAAGGGGGCCAGAGGAAGCTCCAGAAGAGCCTCCTACTCGTTTGGACCTTGTTCTGTGGTGCTGGCATATCCACAGCCCTCGCCCACGTCGGGATAGCTGCTTCTCCCTCGTTTCCAGTGGCCGTCTGTGTTGGCAGACCGCCACCACCACTGTAGCCGCTCCCCCCACTTCCACCCACCCGCCACCCACCCACCAACTCCGTCGCCGGCGCACTCCGGCCACCTAGCCGCTGTTGCCTGCCGCCCCTTCAACCCCCTCCCTTGCCGGGTCAAATTTGCAGGAGGTGATGTACGTCATCAGATGTGCTTGCCTTTGTACTTGGCAACTTTGGCCTTCAATTGCTACCAAGACAACAATTTCCACTCCGTTGCTGTTGCTATTCGCCCCTCCTCGCCCCACCGCATTCCAGCGCCCCCATGGCTGGGCTCCTCGCCCTGCCTACCTCTCGCCTACCTCTCCAGCCTCGTGCGTGCCACCACCCTAGACCGCCCTCGCTCCCCGGCTATAAGTGAAGCCTCACCGCTCACGTGTGCATCCTCTTCGAGCAGTGCGCTTCTGCGGCTCCTTAGCTCAAGTAGGACATCTGCAAGGAGTGGCAGCACCAGCCCACACCCTAGGAACGGTAGCTCGAGGATGACGGCCGACTACAAGTATACTACAACGTCAATTCTGGGTACATGGACTGCCTGACGGCATGCTGCACGGGTCTTGTGATGCTTCGGAGCTGATTGAGAGACGGGCACGGGCATAGCCACGTGCCACTGCCTGTCCAGTAGACCTTGGGGGGACAAATTTAGGACCGGGAGGCTGTGCCACACCATAGAATATGGGGCTGTATATTTACAGGTAGCCATTGGCTGCTAGCTTGAGGCTGGAGCCTCAAACCACGCGACAGGTAGCTCTTTAGTCACTGGCCCTGCAATGAACCTGATGTTCGTAGAAGTGGGTGTGTCCCGTTTGATTGCGTTTACGCCGACCCACAAGAAGAACTGCGCAGCTAGACAGGTCGGAGCAGTCAGCTCACAAGTGCCCAGCCACTCCTGCCTGATGCAATCTCTCCGCTGCCTGATAAACACAGCGGATGCTTTGCCTCCCAGTGTTCCTGCCCGGTTGTTGCTCACCTTCTTTGTCGTTATGCCCTTCAAATTGGTCAGCGACATGTCCTTCAGGACGCCCTTCAGCTTCTTTGCATAGCAAACAGTCTTGGCCTCGGGCCCTTCTCCAAACGTCCTGTACGTCACCTCACTCAAGGTACAACTGCCGCATGGGCCCGCAAGGCAACGTTACTACAGTGCGTCCTCTTGCAAAGAAGACAGCCAGCAGGGCAACACGCCTCCCAAGCAGGCCAAAACATACAGGTCACTGAGCAGGCTCCCCGCTCGTCCATTCAGCGAGACCCCTAAAATAATCCTAGAGCAGCCAGTGCTACCTAGCAGGTGAGGAGGTCGCAGACATAGATCCGCGGGGAGGAGCACACTGGTAACAGGGAGCAATACAAGAGTAGCGGTGGCATATTCTACTGAACTCAGCGACAGATGGAGAGTCAATCAGGCTCTAAAACCAACTTGAAATCTCCATTTTCGAGAAGCTCATAATCTGCATTGACATGCACGAACATGAGGTCAGTGGCAGCAATTGCTCATCCTACGAGGAGAGTACGTCAATACTCATCTGAGCTCGCCTGCTGTGAAGCTGCCTACTTCACTTGAATGGGATGCAAGCAGCCCCCCTCCTCCAAAGCTCGTGCGCTTCCTTCCACACATTGCCATGAAGACTGCCAGAAGCACTAGCCTCCGCAGCGCACCTACAGCTACAGCCACTAGGCTTCTCCATCGGGGCTGCTCAGGGACGCAGCGAGGCCACTGTCTGCCAGTGGGTCCTAGCGCGTCCGGCAGCCAGCCTCACGGGCCATGATGTCATGAGAGGGCGCTGGAGCACATGTCTTCTGAAAAGCGGCACCTGCCGCTGAGTCGGCGGAATCTCTCGAGCTGCGGGCTGGTACCTGTCACAGTGTTGGGGAGGAGTCCCCTGGGGAAGTGGCACTCCTCGAGGATGTCAGCGGCAGTCTTGGTAGCCATGTGCAGGGAGGAGGTAGCGTCCGAGCCGCAGGCAGCGGGCGCGCGCGACTGCGGTCGCCGTGAGGCTCCCACCGCGGCTCGCACGCTCGCCCGCACTCGCTTCGCGAGGGAAAGAGAAGGGGCTGATGGGGTTCGCCGAAAGAAAGCGGCTGCTGATATGAAAGAATCGGCTGTGAAATGCCAGCCAGATGCATACAGGTGTTCATGACGGAGCCAAAGGCTAGGCAGACAGGGCGCCCTCAATAACCCCCGTGTCAGCAGTAGGAAGTCAGATGAGCTGAGGGGAGGCTGGGGGAGGCTGCCGTGGGGGAGGCTGCCTCCAGAGCAGAGCTGGGGCGCTGATGTCAGCGGGCTCGGGCTGAGGCCACTGCCTTGAAATTGGAAGAGCTGTTGTGATGCGGCTGTTGACAATGAACAAGCGGCTGTAAGGCGCGGCTATGACGACGAGCCTGGCGCTGGCGGAGCGGGACACGGTGTGAGGGAGAAGGCGCGCGGTGCGCATGACACATAAGCGGGAGGCCAGATCAAGCGAGTTCAAATGCTCAGGCAAATGCCAACGGGGGGCTAAGGTAGAAGAAAAGCGCGGCCAAATTGACTGGTGGCTGTGAGAGGCCAGCCCAAAGAAATGGACAAGGTCGAAACAGCGCTTCCAGATTGACTTGGTGGCTGTGAGAGGCCAGCCCAAATGAATGGACAAGGTCTGAGGGGCCGAGTGGTGTAAGGTAACAGTACGAAAGCCAGCTGAAGGATGGAGCAGACACAGTTCCGACAGGCTAAATTGGGAAGGTGGAGCACTGCCCTGAAGCCAGTGGCCTCGCTTAAAGCTCGCTCAACATGCTGATGAATAGCCAAAGCTTGGGAGCGCAGCATATCTACCGTGATCCGCATTTTGTGCCATGCAACTTATACCTGCTCATTTCTTGTATGCCCCAAGCTGCCCCCCCAACTGGACGCGCGTCAACCACCTGGGCCAGATGCTGGAGGAGGGAGGAGCACTTCTTACTGTAGCCTCCGTAAATGTGCACGAGTAGAAGTGGTCTCCTCCATCCGGGTGTGGTCCTTGACGCAAGTGGCCCTGATTTGAAAGCCGAGCAGACTCACCACAGTGTTCATGCAAAAGGTGCAGACAAAATACACCTTTTAGTACAAAGGACGCGGCTTCTGAGGTCAAGCCATGGGGCTACATACAGCAAAGCCTTAGGCCAAGAGGGGCCGAGGAACGAGGGCAAAAGCACGGCTGGGGGGGGGGAAGGGGGGGAGGTGCTTTCTGTAGTAAGCGCCTTGCATAGCTGCGTATGGTTTGCGCTCCGTCCTCTCCAGGCCTTGTCCATTCTATTTGGCCTGCTTTCACAATCATCGCCCCCTTTGGACTCCTCCAAACTGGACGTGTAATCCTTGAGGCTCGCTTTGTGTATAGTCAGCCTCTGCACTGATTCTTCTGGCCTGAACTTTGTACTGGCTCGGCTTGGCCTCCCTTTCAATGCATGCGCACCGCTCGCTGTCCCCCTGCTGAATTTCACAGCCTTCGCCCAAGGCAGCGGGCCGGTCTCCACTTCAGCTGCCGCCTGCACCAGGGCGCCTCTGCTGGGTACGAGGAAGCGCTGGGACAGGGGAGCGGCAACCTGTGCCCAGCTGCCCGGTATGCAGCCTCACAGGCGCGGGCAAGTGGGCGGCAGCCCAAGCTGCCATGGCTGACTGGCAGGCTAGCCTGCAGCAGAGCGGCTGGTGTGGTGCGGAAGTCCTGGTGCTGGATGAGAGTCGCCGCGCTCGCCAGGATGCCGGTGTCGAAGGATGCATATGCCGCCTTCGCTGCCAGAGGGGGAGGGAGGACTCGGGCCAGGTGCTGCGGCCGCTGTGCAATGCACCTCGTTAGCATGGCGAGCGCCAACTGCATGTCTTTCAGCTCTTGGAGGCGGTCCGCCAGCCGGAGGAGCTCATGCAGCCGTGCCTGCAGCTAATCACCACAAAGGCTGGTAAGCCTAAGGGGACCCCAAGGAGAGTGGGGCCCCCGGCTGGTGTCTGACAGCCGGAGGGCAGGCGCAGGAGGGCTGGCAGGCCCTGTGGGGACCAGGCACTGCATTCTGCCGCACGGATGCTGAGGCCAATCTCTACCAGCTGCCCTTCGAGGGTGGCGAAGGTGGACATGACCTCGTCTGGCTGCCCCACCAGCGTGATGTCGTCGGCGTACGTGGGCACGAGGACGCCAGGGTGAGCTGCGACCGTTGCCTGCAGCGTGCGCTTGTGAGCCAGCACGTAGCAGGCTCCGGCCAGCAAGCGGATTCCATTGACGTGTGCCCGTGGTGGACTGGAGAATTTCCACCACACCGCTTCCTGTCCGCCACAGCAAGTCGCTTGGCTGACCGTAGCCCAGCCGGAAGGAGGCTTGGGGCTTGTGGCCTCCCTCAGCTCCTCGGCGATCCCAATACACCCTGTTGAACGCGTTGCGGACGTCCACGCAAGACCGTCCACCTTGGGTCCAGTACGGCAGGTCCAGTACGGCCCCATACTGGACCTGCACCCAGGGTGGGCTGTCCTCGCAGTGGACGTCCGCAACGCTTTCAACAGGGTGAATCGGGACGTCATCGCCGAGGAGCTGCGGGAGGCCTTCCCAAGCCTTCTTCCGGCTGGGCTACGGTCAGCCAAGCGACTTGCTGTGGCGGACAGGAAGCGGTGTGGTGGAGATCCTCCAGTCCACGACGGGCACACGTCAAGGGGATCCGCTGGCCGGTTCTGCTACGCGCTGGCTCACAGCCGCGCGCTGCAGGCAACGGCCGCAGCTCACCCTGGCGTCCTCGTGGCCGCGTACGGGAAGCCAAAGCACGCCAGTACCAGGGCAAGGTAGAGGGAGCAGCCGTGGCGGTGGGCCGAGCCCGCGATGCCAGGTGAGGCGCCCGCTCCCTCGGGGCGCCATCTAAGCGACGAAGCCTCGTCCAGTTGAGGGCGATGCGGCTGTGATCGGGGGCAGCCGGAGAAGAGAATGGGGAGAAGAAGAGGTGAGAGGGGCCAGAAAGGCTAATAATAAGAGGAGACGCCGAGCGCTGGTGCCACGTGCCCGCCTGGCCCCAAAGGCGCCGGCTGCTCAGCCCCGCCCGCCAGCCGCCTTGGCCGCCGCCGCCCCCCGCCGGCCCTCGCCCCCGCCGGCGGCTGCTCCTGCGGCGCCGCCTCGCCGCTCCGTCGGCTGCTGGCCCTGGCCGAGCACCTGCGGGAGGGCCCCCGCGCCGGCTCCTCGCCGGGGCGATGGGCGGCTGCCTGGCCAGCGCCAGGAGCAGGTCCGTGCCGCCCGGCCCGACCTGCTGGCCTCTCACTCTCTCAGAAGCCGACTGTGGCTCGTCTGCCCCCATCACAGCCCGGGGATATTGCTCGTGCTGCCACGGCATCACAACACGGCACATTCTACGACCATCATGGCTTGCTGCCAGTCGTCGGGCCAGAGGAGCTCCTCTTGCAAGGACACTCGAAGAGGTGACTCGAAGAGGTGGCTGTGGAGGAGGTGCTGCGGCGGTCATCCGAGCGGGGAGCGCAGTGCATCTTATGCAGTTGCACGTTGCTACAATGAACACGTCCCTTCCCAGTCACCTGGACCGCATTCGCGCTCGAGCTGCCTGCTCGCAGCAGCAGGCCCTGTGACCGAGAAACCCTGTGCCGCTGACGCCGACACCCTCTCAAGACCAGCATGACGACTGACGGCCATTCGTGTGCCCCCGCAGGCAGGTGAAGGTGGGGTCTGACCACTGGGATGATGACATGTCATTGCTGCCGGGGTTACCTGATGAACTAGCCGTGCTGTGCTTGGCTCGGGTGCCGTTTGTCTATCAGCAGAGGCTGAGAGGCGTCTCCAAATCATGGCGCAAAGTACGTCAATACGCATCGCCTTACTGCTGCTTGCTCAACGAGTCCGTGGACTGTCATTCAATAGCGACCAATTGTAGAAATTTCCAACACCAGCCTTGTGCCGCCTCTCTTGTATCATGGAGGCGAGCTGCCTCCACTTGACAAGAGGCCATTCCTTTACAGACCATTTCGGAGGAGCTCGGACTTGTGCGACGAGCCGAAGGCCTGCAGGAGAGCTTGCTCTGTGTTTGCCTCAATAAGACTGGAGCTGGCACACTGGAAGTCAAGGTGCTCTTGGTGGCACATGGCTGCCCTCTTGCTCGTGCTAGATGGCTTATTGGCCTCACAGGGTGCTGGGTGTACAGACCTAGATGGTGGTTGTCTTCCGGCATGTTCTCATGAGGGCCCTCTGATCCGCCTTTGGCAGGCCTTTGCTCCAGCCCATGATGCCTGGCTGGATCTTCCTGCCCTGCAGCTCCCAGCTGGCTGGGCAGACCTCTCGTCGTTTCAGGTACACTGCAGGGTGTCTAAAATCTGCTCAAGAAGCATGTGCTGCAGCTCAGCCCACTCGCTGTTGCAAGTTGGTCTGACAATGACTCACAGTATACTTATATGTTTGACGGCTTGCTATAGCTCAGGCTCTCTATTCTGGACACAGCACAGGTTGGGCCTTCTCCATTGCTGTACTGCTTGAATGCTGCTGATTTGAACAGGCCCCTGATCTCCTGCTCAGTGCGCAGGTTTCGAGTCAAGATTATATATCCTCGGTGGCAGAGTGTCACCTGACTTATGCAGCTCGAACAGTGTTCCACTTGGAAGCTCAAAGACATGGGTTCTTGATGTCAGCAGCAAAGGCTGGTCAGCAGGTGCGACACGCAGCCGAAGTTGGTGCACTGCAAGCACCTCTTGCCATGTCAGATCTCTGATAGAGGAGTACGTCCTCGGTGAATGGAACCTGCTTGTGCTTGCACTTGTGCCTGTGCTTGTGCTTGGTTAGCAGGTCAGCTATCTGCTGACCATGTTCCTGACGGCTCGGCAGCTGAAAGTCCAACTTTGGTTGCCAATTGGACACAGGCCCAAGTCTGCATGATGGGCGCCACCACTTTGCATCAGCAGTGCTCAAGGACAAGTTAATCGTGGCTGGCGGTCTCCATATGGGAGCAATAGATTCAACAGAAGGCCTTGTCGAGGGTGGTGCAGAGTGGGAAGTGCTTGGTATGTGTTCGTATTTACATGTGTCTCTTCTGCTAGTCAGGCTGGTTGGACGTGTGTTGTTGCTGGATCAGCTTCTTCTATGTCCTTGCAATGTTATTGGTCACTATATGTGTGGCCTGATGGCATCTCCTTCTGGGTGGCAGCCGAGATGCCTTCCAGTCGTCGGAGTCTGGGCGCCATTGCAATGGGAACCCACCTTTTTACTATAAACGACACGCAGGTACACTAATCTCCCTGAAAGCTTTAAGAAACAGACGAGAGCAGTCCTTGCTCCTGACGACGTGCAAAGCGAAGGCCTTGGTGCTTCACCATAGAGATGGGGCAATCCTGGCGGCATGAGAAACTGGCTGGACATGGCGAGCCGCCTAAGTATGGGGCACAGCCTGTCCGTGACGTCCTTTGGAGGTCTTCATGATGTCCTACTGATGCTTAGGCGCCTATTGTGTAGGACACGCGCTTGGGCAGAAGGGCGGCTAGTGACGTGTACGACTCCGTTTTGAACAAGTGGGAGACACGGAGCAAGTTCTGGCCAAAGGCTTGCGGGGCCGACTTTGATCAGCTGGCTGCAATTACTGCTGGTGGCTCACTATATGCCGTGGGTGGCAGCGAGCATGTGAAAGGGCATGCTGGAGCTCTTCTCAGGCGAGACAACAGCAGTGGCGATTGGACCCACGTTGCACCTGGTAAGACCCTGAAGGGCAAGCGTCGTCTCTCGTGCAGGTGCAGTGCCACAAGGGACCGGGAACCATAGAATTGTTTTGGACCTCTGCATCTAGAAGGGAGAATACCGAGTTCACAAGTTTGTCTAAGAGGTGATATTCATGCACAACGTTTTGCGGCAGTTCCCAAGTTGGAGGATGGAGATGGTCGGTGCGGGAGAGCTTGGAGCGGGAGGGAGTTCCTCACTGTGCAGGGCACTTATCTTGCCAACATTCAGAACAGGTTGTTGGTGTGCCAAAGAGGCTTGTATGAGAAGTACCAGATCAAAAGCTGGAGCATCAAGGAACAGCACATTGTCAATCTGATACACATATTTGTGCACAATGTGCACAATGTCGAAGCTGCTACATTGTTCCCCCAAAGTACAGCTGATGACAGCCCTAGTAGTTTGTCAGAGGGTGGCTGGGTGGCAAGCTGTGTTCATATCAAGTGCAAAAGCTCTGGAGCTGCACTAGCAGGTTGTGCTGTCGTGTGTGTGTAGCACGCCACGTGCTGGCTGCATGAACCTGCGTACTTATATATAATGGTCATTTAAATTTGGTAGCCGTGCCAGTGCTGCTGCTCATACGCAAATGTCGCAGGACTGCAGCAAAACATCCAAGCCTTTGGAGAATGCAGACACTATCACCGGTAATCGCACCGTCTAAGGTTGTTGTATAGTCTCAATTGCCCTTGCGATGTGCAGATGTACTCCTCAATTGCTTGGAGGTGCTAAGAGAGAGGACCCCTAGTCATTATCTGTCAGTGCAAGCTATCAAGGCAAAATTTTATCATTGACAGACACTGGGCGATTCCAGGAACCTGGCGAGTTGACGCCATGCAGAACTGCTGCTCTCCAATCACAGCATGGCAAGCTGGGCCAAGGCTCTACAGTCTGCTCTCTCACTCCACGAGCAGCCATCAAATGAAGCCCCTCCTAAGCCAACCTGCTCAGGGGTCATGACGCAGATAACGTCAAGCTCTAGCATGGCAGGGTTTGAAGCTAATCTACAAACCAGCAGGGGGAATCGAAGAGGTTGACATTGTTGACTTGCAGCACCTCATGTCTGACAAGGCTGAGTAAGCTGCCAATGAGAGCTTCTTGAACAAGAAGCTCTTCCAAAGGGGCGTTGGCTGTGAAAGGCCAGCCCAACAAAAGTGAACGAAGTCCAAGAGCCTGAAAGTGCACACCACGCAGCTACGCATGTGGCTATTTGGTGCTCAATAAAATTGGTGAAAAAAAGTTCCCCCCGAGACCTCAAGGATGGTACTTGGAAGCAGGCTCTCCCTCTCAGAAGGACCACTGGCCTTCGGAGCTTCATACGAGTATGGCATCTGGGCTTGGGTAAAGGCCGTGCAAATAAAAGAAGGACTCTCGCCAGCGACCAGTCAGCTCGTATGTGCTAGCTCACAAGAAAGACGGTTGAGCAGCCGATGCAACAGTCTCCACTGGCCCAAAGGCGCTTTGCGGAGTGACCCTGTCACACAGCTGGCGTGCCTCCTCACGCGGACGTGGTATGGTCATCTGCCCGAGACGTAGAGGAACGGAGGTGGGAATGAGGGGGCCCCTGGCAGGGCGCACCTACGTCTGCTTGGCGAACATGGAGGGCGCGGGCACGCTGCGCTTGTTCTTGAACATCATGTACCCCAGCGGCAGGACCACGGCCAGCATCATCACCAAGGCGCCCAGCACGTACCGCGTCGGGCCAGGCGGGTCCATGGCGGGCGGCAGGAGGCCCCGCGCATGCCTTCTGGGAGCGAGCAGGGAGCAAGGCAGCGCTGCACGACTGATTCCCGCACGAGGGGCTGGTCTTGAAGGCCACATGACGGGGGCGATCGTGCAATCTGCCGCAAGGACTGATGGGCTCAGTGGGGGTGCGCTCTGAAGACGCAGCCTGCTGCGGCCCCGCCTCGGATGTCGGCAGCGGGCGGAGGGGTGCGCGGTGGCGGTGCGCCAAGGAGGAGCTCTTGTCGTCAAGGGGCGATGGCTGTGACATAGAACAGCATCTTCCAGAATAAGGTGATGGATGTGAAAGGCTGTATTGTAGCCCAAATATGGCCGGAAAGCGCAGGAGGGACCCGGCCCAGCCCAGCCCAGCCCAGCCCAAGGTGCGCAACAAGAACAAGAAAGAAAGAAAGAACAGAACGAAATACGAGAGACACAACACGCGGCTGGCCTGACAAGCGCTTCACCCATCGCTCTTGCAGTCCTTGTCCTTCTGCATGACAGTGGGCATGCTCGGGATTGGCCTCGCTTTCGTCTCAATTAAGCACCGCGCGCCTCCTCCCCAGCGAGGCCGCTGACTGAAGCCCAAGATCCCCAATGACTTTCCACAGTGACAGGAAAGACCTGTGGTAACCATGTTTGCGTTGCTACTTGGTGTGCGCTTTCAGGCCCCCTCTTCTGGGCTGGCCTTTCAGGGACATCGCCTCTAGTTACTCCGATCTGCAGTTTCTATGTAGAGGTTGTTGAGCCTCCACTCGCAGAAATTACGCAGAGTAAGTCCTTGCCCCTTGCAGCCCTTTCAGACGTTGTTCATCCCTTTTGGGCTGGCCTCTCACAGCCATTGCCTCACATTGTCAAGGCTCTTTTGTCTTTCTTCTTTGAAGAAGTCTACTTCCTTGACACAATAACAATGCCAATAACATGCGGATTGCCCATCGGCGACTACAGGCGACTGGGTGGTGCAGAACTAATGTGAATCACTCATACAGGGCGGCCTGGGTTGCTCTCCCAGAGGGACAAAAGACACTGCAAATCTACCCCAACAGCAGGCTTCTGGATAGAGGAGCTTCGCTTTGTGACATCTGTGTCGTTCACGTGCCAGCCATTCAAGAGCTTATGAGCTTGATTGCATGTTGTGGACAAAGATCAGCTGCAACCAACATGAGATAGAATCCTCTTGTCTACCATTGTGACTGCTTGAGGCACCTCAATGAGTAGTTGCCTGTTGCCTTATCAGCATGGCATCAGTGCCATTGGCAAAGTCACATTGGAGGCTCCCAAGCACGCTTGCTCTTAGAGGGGTGAGCCCGCAGCTGCTGAGCAACAGGGCTGAGACTGTCCAGTTGAGAGCAAGTTCTGCAATTAAACAGCCCTACAAGTGAGTGGCTTACATTTTCCTCACCTCACTTCTACCCTTCTTGAAGATGCAGCCTTGGAACACATGCACCTCCACTCAACACCCCATGTCCTCTCATAAAATGAAATGCATTTGGCTCAACAAGCCATGTCTTCTTGAAAGCACTGCAATCAAGGGTAAGGAAAACCATGCCCAACTGCAGCCAGGCCATGCGCTGCTCAGCACATGTTGGTCCAGGAGCATCTAGCTATGTCATGGCAACAACAACGACCCGCCTACTTGAGCACTACTGGATTGAACGAATGAGGTTAGCTGATGCTGGGGCAAGAAGACCTACATGAAACATCCCCTGCTTCTAATCCAGGCCCTACTGCTGGTAGAGCCAGCCCAGAGACCCAAGCAGTGGTGACACTGTACCCTGGTAAAGTAGGTAGTCATGCCAGGGCCACCTCGACGGCCCCGCACACCTGGGTGGTGTGCCAGTCAACCAACAGGAAATGTACATTGAGAAGCTCCCCTCCAAGCTGCCCTGACTGGCACACAGTGAGAAGCTCAAGAAGATGCTCAAGGCCGCACAGGCTCGCCGACCGGGTTGCCTGTGCTGTCCAGGTCGTACTCTCCATCACGAGCCCACTTGCCATACTTCTGCTTCATCTTGGTCGCCAACCGCTGCGCCTGACTCTCATTGTTCTTCGCTGCACGGCGGTCTGCCTCATGTTGAACCTTAGCCATAGCAGCAGCATCCCTTCGTGAAGGCTGCAGCACGGGTTGGGACAACCAGATATCAGCATCAGCTTTCAGGAGCGATTATCATTATTGCATGCCTCGCCACTTTCGTGTGGAGTAGCCAACACGAATCAAACCACTATGAGCTTCCTTATCCACTCCATGACTGCTCAGAAGTGGTCCACTCATGACATCCTCGTCAACAATTGAGGCTCATGCTTGCCCAATGGACGCGTAACACTCCGCTGGATCAGCGGCGTCCTCACTCCACACCTCAAACAAGGCACTAGCTCAACAACTAGCATGCCAGGCAACGTTGGTCAACATTCCCAAGGTGAAGCCGACAGGAGGTGGTGGCTGTGCACGGCTCGCCCCAGTGAATGCTGCAGACGTGCAACCGCATGCCGCGATTGACACCCTACCACTTGCCAGGAGCACCCCTCCCAGACCCTCCTTCCTCAACAGCAAGGGACAGAGATTTTCCAAGTGTGGCCAACCATTACCTGAGCTTGAGCGGCTTCCAGATCCTCGTAATAATCCACGAATCCGCAATTGTGAATCAGGCAGGCCAGAAGCAGAATGACCATCTGCAAGTCGCCGAGCAACATACTGCATCAGAAGAGACTCAGTGCCCCCACATGCGCTGCCAAATGTCTTGCGACATTTCTACAAGTGCGGTTGACAGACTGAAGCTGGGGCTCATATGACAGACAATGTGTCACGGAAAGAGGTCATCTGCGACCAGGTCCCACTGGACTAGCACAGACAAGTGAGTGGAACACCTTCCACGCCACATGCCAAACCATCCAATGTTGGAGGATGACACGACCTGCTTGGGAGCAGAGTGTGACGTGCGATGGACAATCATGACGTTCAATGGACGATGATCATATGCTAGAACTGGTGCCCATGACTACGTGCATGTACTTGGCCTGCCGCACGACATGTCTAGGGCAGAGTCCATGATGAGGGCCGCTCTTCTCCTGCCACTGACCCACTCTTTGCAGTGGACAGAGACCCGACTGCGCCGACCAATTAGGCAACGCGGAGCAGCATCCACTCCACATGCAACATTACGGACACGTGCAGAGGTGCCATGAAGAGGGAGCCATGAAGGACGGCGGAAGGAGTGGCGGGGTGGAGGGCCGAGGGCGGTGCCTGCAGAAAGGGGGGTCGAGTACCTGGCCGCAGAAGAGGAGGAAGAAGAGGGCGCCCTCGACCTTGACGAGCTTGCGGGCGTCGGGCTCGGACATCTTGTAGTGCAGGTGGTCGAGCGCGGTGGAGATCTTGAAGAAGATGATGAGGAAGGAGGCGGCGAGGCCGGCGGCGGACCAGAGGAGCGCCATCATGTGGCACCCGAAGCAGCCGCTCTGGCCGCTGGAGATGCAGCCGAAGATGCCGGAGACGACGGTGAGGGCGCCGAGGGCGATGAAGCCCCAGCCCTCGGGGAAGGACGGGCTGTGCTCCAGCACGAAGATGATGGCGATGGCGCCCGCGCCGCCCAGCACCACCAGCAGGTTCAGCAGCCGCAGGAACCCCTTGCTCATGTGCGCCACGTGGCCCTTGAGCGACCGCCCCGCCATGGCGCCGGGCGCGGCGGGCGCGGCGGCGGCGGCGGG
>WELB01000153.1:277048-290473 GCA_009602725.1 Spirogloea muscicola | reverse complement strand
CCCGCAGCGAGAGCACGGCCAGCTCGCAGATGCAGAGCGTGGGCCATGGACCGCTGCAGGGATACAGAGAGGCGCATCCGGTATACCTGCGCCCACGAGCCAGCGGCGGTGAAATCGGCTGGCTCGCCGCGTCTGCGGGACACAGCTCGCCGCGCAAGCCTAGCCAGCAGGTCAAGCCACTGGGGCTCAAGAGCCCGTGCACGTCCACTGCCAAGGGGACGAACTCGTCGGCGGATGAGTGGTCGGAGTGCTTGGCCGCCTTGCTGCGAGCGGCCTTCGAGGCAGCGTGGCCGGCCCGCGAGGCAGAGAGCCCCAGGTTGGAGCGGTCGACCACATCGGTCTTCCAGTGGAGAGCGATGGCCGTGATTTTGGTCTGCCCAGAAGAAGGCATGAACGAAGTGCGTAGGGGCCAGAGAAAAGCAAGCGCTAAAGCACACAGCGACTCAAGTGGCCACTGGGTGCTCAATATCCCCTGTTGAGCAGCCCTTGCCCCCATTGGGAGTGCCACTTCTTCTGTTGAGCAGCCGCAGGTCCGTGAAAGTAGTCTCCAAGTAGTTTCATAGCAGCAGCTCATGGAAGCGATGTATTGAGTGATGGACGGCCTGAGTGGCCAAGTTCGATGGCAAGTACGTCTACACCCACAGAGAACAGCTCTTCCAATGTAAGGCAATGGCTGTGAGAGGCCAGCCCCAAGGACTGTAAAAGGTCCAAAGGGCGAGGGCTGCACAGCAGCAGCAGCTCTGCAGAAGAAAGTCTCAAGGAGACTGTGGAAGGCTGTGAACAGCCAGCCATTCAAGAAGAATGACAAGGTCCAGGGCTGGGAAGGAAGCAGCACTTCAAAGTGGGTAAGCTCTTCCAAAGGGTGCCAGGGTTGTGCAAGGCCAGCCCACCAAATAATTAAGGTTCATAGGAGCCGAGCTGTGAAAGGCCAACCCAAAGAGAGTGGACAAGAGGCATGATCTCCTTGATAGAGGGCAAGGGCTGTGAAGGGCCAGCCCACAGAAGGACACAAAGGTCCTGGACAAAATGGGATAACACAAAGTAAAACAAGCAGTCACTAAGGATGGGCGCTCAGTAACCCTGGTTAGCAGCCGCAAATCACGAATTGTAGCAGCTGGGAATGTAGGACGGATGGCAGTCCCCTGCCGCTAGTCGGAGGTGGCAGCCAGGGCACGAGGGAGGACAGAAGGAGCAGCTCTTCGAAGGGGACGAGGGCTGTTAAAGCCAGCCCACAGAAGATTGGACAAGGTCCAAAGGAGTCGGAAATTGTATAGACCAGATGGACAGGTCAGGGGAAAAACCCTGACACGAAAGGGCAACAGGTGATGATGAAGTGAGCGCTTGGCAGTGCCGATTGTGAAATAGAGTGCTGCTTTCGCACTGACGACGCCTCCGCCGACCCAAGGTGGGCCGACCTGCCCCTAGCCCGAGCAAACGGCCATCCCAGTCTGCAAAGAGAAAGCAGCTCTTTAAAGTACCGCGATGGCTGCAAGGGGCCAGCCCAAAAGGGATGAACAGGTGCAAAGGTGGGCTCAGATGCGAGACTTGGCCTAACCTTTCTGCCGGGTGGGCCACCACCAGGCCGGGGCCCGCCTGACCGCCGCACCTCAGCCGGCGTCGGCGCTCTACAGCCCACAGGCCCCGCCGAGCGGCCCTTGCCCACTATGCCGCTTCCCCGCCACATCTCAAAGCCGCGGTCTGCTTCTGCCACAGCACGAGGCTGCACCCACCCCTGCTCCCACAGCTCGCAGCACTTCTGACGTCCCCACTGCTGTGGCTGAACCTTCTGTACATCTCGTCTCGCTCCTATCACAGTTGTGCACCTCGTAATAATTTCCATAGACATACTCTGCATTCCACTCATTTCAGTGCCTGTCAGAATTCTGAGCCCTTGGTGGCTCTGGAGGAAGTGCTCTGGAGCCAGCTGACGTTTGTGAGCCGGTCTCTTACAAACTTTCACACAATCAAGATGATTTTGTCCTGCTGTTCCAAAAACAGCATATAGATGCAGACTTGCGCAGGCAGGCTACAGTATGCCGGCTGACTGAGCTCACTGAGGACCCTGCGGCTGCATGCCCTTGGCTTTCCTACATGCGTGTGGAGGCAGGAACCTGTGCTGTAACCCCGTCCATCACGGTGTGCCAGGATGTGGCCGTGCCACTCCCAAAGTCGATCACTTGATCCAGGCTGCAGCTGAGAGGTGATGCACACCACCGCGTCACCTGCAGTGAATAGCAGGGCACAGCAGCGGGCTTAGACGAATACTCTACATCCCTAGAACGGTCTCAGCTTGAGCTCAATGAAAGCTCCTAGCCCACACTCAAAGTGGAGGACGCAACGGCCATAGATTTTAGAAATCACTGACCCATCCTGCTGACGGCCAAGAAAATGCGGCTTTCCTCACAGTGCAGCACCTGCCTAGTGTAAGAAGCAGACGACTGCTCACCTACACAGACCGTCTCGCCAGTATTGGGCCGGAGCTCGTCCCATAGCCCTCGCTCGACCAAGTGTACGATCCTGGCCTCCAGCTCGACCTCCTGCGCTGCGTCGCCAGCCTCCTCTTCCACATCCTCTGGGCAGCTCAGCCCTGCAGCGCCTCCACCCCCAGGCAGCAGGAGCCACTTTCTTGGTTCTCATCAACAGGAGTTTAAGAACACAGACAGTGCAAAAACGTGCCCTCCATCGAGACGCATCAGCGAACTGCTGGCAGTTCATCATCGGACCGCCAGGATCTCTGCCAAGTCTGGGAGCTGATGCGCACCGTCGCTGTACGACCAGGTCATCGGAGGCCCGCCGCCCATCAGCTTCCAGCGCGTGAGAGTGGGGCCCTTGCGGTGGGTGTCGAGCAGGGGCAGGCCAGCTGTGCCGTCGCATGGCCGACAGGCGATGACAGCTTTGTCGCATGCTGCTCCCTCCAGGCCGTCGGTGCAGGGCTGCAGGAGGCCAAGGGACTACAAACATCGTCAATCACCTGCGGCAAAGGAAAGGTGGGTCGCTGGCTCGACGGATGATGCAAGTCGTGCGCCAAGCTCTCGCAGGGATGGGCAGGCTAGCCCCGCTTGTCACCTGCTCGGCCGGCTCCGAGGGGCCGCGGGCTGCCGCGCCGGTGGCCACACAGGGGTCCGGGGGTGGCGACAGAGTGGCAGGCCAGGCCATGGGAAGGCCTCATGAGGGGCTAGCGCAGGGCCGGCCCCGCGTGGCGCCACCAAGGAGGGAGGAGCTGGTGCTCGCGGAGCGCCGGAGCGCAGCGGGCGGCTGTGGCGGCGCGCGCCGGGGGGACGGCGCGTGGGCCAGGCTCCAGGGGCGGCGGGGGGACATGGCTGGCCTTCACAGCCGCCCACGACCATCACCCGGCCTGCCTTCCTTCGCACTTGGCCATCACTCAACCCTCCCTCCTCCCCTTAAACCCCGGCGGCCGCACCATGGCCGCCGTCCCCGCCGCCGCCGCCGCCGCCGCCGCCGCCGCCGCTGCCGCCTTGGGGAGGCGTCACGCTGACTCCCGCTGCCTGGTTGCTGCTACTTCTGCCACCGCTGTAGCTCCCTCCATGCGCCTCCGCCTGTGCGTTACTGGAGCGCCGGCTGCCAGCGTGGCCGTCCCTCGCACCAGTCCCCGGTCAGGCCTCCTGCTCGCGCATGGCCTTGAGATTGGCTGCCCTCTTGAGCAATGAACCTGCGCAAGCGCCCATCCTCTCCCGCCACAATCTCCATACAATTGGCTCTGCATTTCCTGCAGGCTGGGAAGAGCACCTGCGAGAACCAGAGCAGGGCCTACCTCGACGCCCTCTGCTGGTATTGCAAAGCCACAACTTCTCAAGAGCGCTCATTGCTTGCTCAAGTAGCCGGTGGAGCTCTTGAGGCCAAGCCAGGCCATGAACAAGGGCTGTCTACCCTGCACTGCTGGTCTAGTCACGGGACAGGCGCGAGACGTGCTAGGTGCAGCAGGCGGTCCTCGTGTCCAGGGCATTGGGTTTGCAGAGAGGCTGCTGCCGGGGCCTGGCTATCCTGCGCACAGAGGAAATGATCCCTCCATATTCTAGACGGCCCTGGACCATTGCATGGGGCGCAGGCCATGCAGAAAGCAAGCGGCCAACCTTCTGCCGTCCCTCAAGTGCCTGGTGCCTGTGTTAGCAACTGACGTGCCTCAACCATGGCCTCTCTCAGTTGCTGAAGGACGAGTACTTCTGGAGCCGGAGCTCGTAGGAAGCCCTCCTGCGCACACATTCAAGGTACTCTTTGGCCACCTGCCTACCATCAGGCTGCTCAGAAGGGACCAGATTGCAGAGGTGCTGCTTGCAGCACACCGCAGTAGACGTGGGCAAGCAAGGCTTGTGATCAGTGTGATAACTCCGATGCTCTGCTGTCGGAGGCTCCACTATGTGGACCAGAGGTCTTGTATGCCATGGCGTAAAGAAGCTACGATTGACTGGCCTGCTGTTCTGGCCCATGATGCAGCACAGGAAACCACCTGTCTGATGTGTGCACAGCAAGACATTTAAAAGGCATGCAAGCTGTGCAGGTGCGAGATGATGGGTACATGTACGTGGATGATGTTCGTGTCCAGGTGAGCACACGCAAGCATTTCGCAAGCCCCAGCGCTTACTCAAGTCACTCAAACCCCGGGACCAATTACAACTCGCACTGCCCAATGAGGGTCTTGCCTGCAGACCTACGGGCTTGTGCCTCACCGCACGCTGCTCTGCCAACAGGATATCATGGATGGCATGGAGGATGGGCGGCCGTTCTACCTCTATAGGTACTGGTCAACAAGAGTGGCTTAATATTCTGTCAGTCTGCACACCTCTACACACAGAGCAAGAAATTACAGCATTTGGCCCTAGCAAGGCATGTTATACCCCATCGTCATAGCAGATGGATGGATGTGAAAGTAAACAGGAGCTTGCATTTCTTGCAGCAAGAAGCAGTTGACCCAGAACTATACTGCGTATGCGGAGGCTCTCAAAGGATTGGACGCAATTATTGGATATGCCATCAAGGCCAACAACAATCTGCCGATTTTGAGACACCTGCAATCCTTGGGCTCCGGGGCTGTCTTGGTGAGCGGCAACGAGCTTCAATTGGCTCTCCACGCTGGTTTTGACCCCAAGAGGTAAGCTCTCTCTTGTCAAGGCTTTATCTCGAGCTCCTCTCTGGACTTGGTCGTGCTCAACAGGTCGTCCATCTAGACAGCTTGACTTAATGAACTGATACCGGCACTTGAAGCCTTCGCGTGCTCCAAAGGCAAGCATGACTTTGCTGTATACTTCATTTCGATTTGACTTTGATTCTGCGTTGCATCGAGTTGTTGGCTTGCATGGCCAATGTTTGTGAAAGTCTGCGGGTTGTATCCATGCAGGTGCATACTGAACGGCAACGGCAAGCTTCCAGGGGAGCTGGAGCTTGCGGTGGCCAACGACGTGCTCATCAACATTGACTCAGAATATGACCTCCTTCACATTGCAGAAGCGGCTGCCCGAATAGGAAGGCCAGCTAGGACTCTGCTGCGCATCAATCCTGACGTGGACCCGCAGGCAAGTCTATGAGCACAATTTGCGTGAAGATGGAGCAGTAAGTGCCATATGAGGTTTCCCATGTTGTTGTCCACAGAAGCAAGTGGGGTCAAGCTCTTGGTATGGTTGGAAGCCTGGCCTGGCTCCCAGTAAAGTACTGACACAAATAGAGGCTTGTCCCAACACACAGCACCTCCTTATTGTCCCAGTCGTATCCATCCATAGCAATTCTGGTACTCTGTGTAGGAGGTCGTGTGCCAGGTGATGAGATAAAGATCAATTGGAGGTGAACGCAGCAGATGCTTCCAGTTTAGTCCTCACTTGCTCCACTGCACCAACTTTCATCATATGCAGGTGCATCCATACGTTGCCACTGGTAACAAGAACAGCAAGTTTGGTATACGCAATGAGCACCTGCAGTGGTTCTTGGATGAAATCAAGGCTAGGCCCAAAGAACTGACACTTGTGGGTACCCATTGCCACCTTGGCTCCACTATCACCAAGGTGAGATCATGCTGTCACTTCCATTATCTTGTCGATTTCAGGTGCTATTTTTCAGTCAGTTGCTGGCAGATGTGCACATCTGCTGTGGTAATTCATGTACTGCTGCCAGCAAAGTGTCCTGATAAGTTGCCGCTTAATTTTACGCAGGTGAACGTGTTTGTAGATGCCGCCAAGGTCATGGTTGGCTATGTAGAGCACATTAGGGATCAGGGTTTCGATATCGAGTACCTGAACATTGGTGGTGGACTTGGCATAGACTACTACCACACAGGCATTGATCTGCCTTCTCCTACTGATTTGATAGACACGGTGAGCACTTTGAGACCCAGACATGCAAACATCTGGCTGGTGATGCTCCGAAAGCTTCCACTTACCTACCTGCCATACCAGTAATTGTAATGTGCTGATATGTGCAGGTGAGAGAGTTGGTGAAGTCACATGGTCTGAAGCTGATAATTGAGCCTGGTCGATCCCTTGTAGCGAACAGTGCAGCATTGGTGAGCCGTGTGATCGGTGTGAAGAGCAATGGCAACAAGAAATTTATAGTCATCGACGGTTCCATGTCAGAGTTGATACGGCCATCACTCTATGATGCCTACCAGGCAAGCCTCCTGCTTACCATGTCTAAGTGTAAAGTGTCACAAGGGTGCCGCTATAAGTAAGGTAGCTGGTCATAAGGTCCTCCACTGTCAAAGAAAATCTCAAACTATGACTCAAACTCTTCGATCAGCGATGCATCTACATCGTAATCGCTTGTCAGGTGCTGACGGACGTGTTACACTGTGAAAACTCTCCAGCACATAGAGCTTGTAGCACCTGCGCCAAGTGGAGCTACTCAAGATGTGTATGACGTAGTGGGTCCCGTCTGCGAGTCAGCTGATTTCTTGGGCAAAGACCGGCAGCTCCTTACACCTGCTGTGGTAAGTAGGCCACAGCACAAGGTCTCTGCAGGGCAATCAGTCTGACATGTTTATTTGCTCTTACAAGCTTTGACAGCAGCCAGGTGCATGCATCAGCTTTACATATAATTGCTCCTGGGGTCATTGCAGGGTGCTGGCCTTGTTGTGCATGATGCTGGTGCCTACTGCATGGCTATGGCATCCACCTACAACTTGCGGATGCGCCCTCCTGAATATTGGGTGAGTTGCTGCTACAGTGCAGATCCTTTGCACCCAGCCGCTGAAGATAAGTCGCTCTGTATCTTCCACCAGTCCTACCAGTGCACAATAGGAGCTATAATGCCCATCAGGAGAGTACTTAATGAGGCTCTTTGTATGCAGATCGATGAGGCTGCCGATGTTGTCAAGATTCGTCATACAGAAACCTTCGACAATCACCTCCAATTCTTTGAAGGGCTTTGACCAGCAGAAGCACTGAAGATAGCTTTTGCAGGTACTTTAGAGAAACAGTGACCTGTCTGCTCGAAGCTCTAAGTCCATCTGTGACACCAATCATCACATTGTTCAGTCCGACAATATCTAGGTCATCATGTATTCTTTGGCAGGGCAGCACAAAGTGCTCTGCCTAGTAATGCCATATGCGTATGATTATAGCGAGCCAATTTGGCCGGGCCTAATCTGTCTGATGGCAAAGGTCAGTGAGTAGCACTCAGATCTACGCCCTATCTTTGGCTTGACGCACGGCTGCAAAAGCATCCACATTGCTCGCTGTCTGAGAAAGAGAGAGGGCTCGCTTGATCTCAGCACTGAATGGCCTCAAGAATGGATTGACTGCCTTCTCCTCTCCCATAGTGCTTGGAATCTGCAAGGGTAGCAGTGAGCCTCACTTGGACCTTTCAGCTGCTTGTGATAATCATCAATCGCATTTTATCTTTTGCCGCATCAAGTACGCTTTAGGAGAGGCTCAAGCGTGGGCCAGGTGTGATGTACCGTTGGTAGGCCTTGCTTTCGCAGATGCTTAATTTGTTCCACTCTGGCAACCAAGTCCTCATTGCCAGGCTCCAATCCCATGGCAAATTTTGCATTCGACTGTTTTAGCAGCACTGGGACAAACACTCAGAAGCAATCCGAAGCAGGGTGCATACTAGTGGTCAGGTGAGCGGCAAGATTAATGTGTATGGCCCTTTTTTAATCTTCGTGGCGCATCTGATGGGCATTGTACAGGCCTGCAACAACAAGACGATTGGACAGGCAGCATCGACTATGCAGTAGCAGCAGATGAGATATAGCGGGCATTTCATTCACAGTGTTCCCTTCAGGCAGTAGAAGGATGACCTGGGTATACTCATGACCACAGAAGATGCGTGTGTCATCTGGCAGGCCTGCCAGCTTCGACAGCGATGACCACATCTGCTCAGATTGAGAAGACATCAGCAGATGAGGTAAGGCCCCATTGTTGAGTTTGTCAATGCCCTAGAGCGAGCTGGGGCATTGCGCGAAGCTGCGCATGACATGCCAGGGGCTATCGGAGCATGGCCTCGTCAGAAGTATTTGAACCTGCTGTGGCGTGCCTTCAAACAGGCGGCCGCAGCCGAGGGAGAAAAGAGTGTCGCCCGTGAACACCGCCTTGTCATCTGGGAAGTAGAAGCTTATGTGCCCTGCACCCAGGCGTAGCAGTGAGTGCCTGCAGGTTCAGCTGAGCATGTAAGCAGGTCGCAAGCCACTGCCATCCCCAGTCAGACTGGCTGCCGCAAGGTGGCGCGACAAGAACGTGGCAGGGGCAGCAGCAGCCCACCGCGTGTGTGGCCCGGCGTGTCGAAGATGCGCACCATGTGGCTGCCGAAGTACCATTCATCGCCCTCGGCGAGAGCTATGTCAATGCCGGGTATCCTCCCCCGGTCTGCGGCTGGACCGACCACCTAAGGGCGACCACCAGAGGGCACCACGGAGATGAAGGTTCAGAGGTGCAGATTGTGTGGCCGAACCTGCCTCGTCGAGCAACTGCTCGCCGCAGCTGGCAGGGGAGGAGACCAGGAATGGTGGTTGCGAGCTGGTGGTTTGCCCGGGAGACCAGGCAAGCAGGGGGTGGGCACCTCCCACCTGGGCGCCGTGTGCCCGCTTGAGGTGGAGATTTCCGCCGGTGTGGTCGTGGTGGTGGTGCGTGTTGAGGATGAAGTGCAGCGGCAGGCCTCGCTGCTGCAGCGCGCGCTCCACGGGGCCTGGCTCTGACGGGTCCACGATGCCCGTCACGCCCGCCGCCTCGTCGTGCAGCAAGTAGGCGTAGTTGTCGCTCAGGCACGGCACCTACTCGTGGTATGATGGGCAGTGCTTCTCGAGTGAGTGGAAGGTCACGGGTATGCGACCTTGTTGGCAGTGCAACGTGCGCCAGGCCCGCCAGTAGGCAGCAGGGCCAGCGCCTGCGGGTGAGCAGCCAGCGGCGCAGCTCACCAGATGGATCTGGAGCGGGCTCGGCCCGGGCGACGAGGCGTGCAGAGCGGCCGCGGTGGCAGCCGCCGCCAGAAGGCGGGCGGGGTGGCGGTGGAGGGCGGGCGGCCAGGGGCAGGTGCTGGCGGCGGCGGCCATGGGGCGAAAACCCAGGGCCACGCCCGGCGCTGCCGCGGGCATGGCGCCGCCGCCACTTGGCACTGGGCGCCCCGGCTCGGGCCCGGCGGGGCTGTGCCCTTCACGTTTGTACGTGCCGTGAAGCACGTACAAGCTCTCACGTTGCCTTGCTGCCACCGATGCTGGTTGAGATCAAGCACTCATCGCTTGCACACCTCGCTCTGCTCTCCCATCGTCCAGATCTTGCTGACAGAGGGGTACTGAGCGGCCATTCCTGGCCCGAGACTCCAGTGTTGCGGCAGCTCCTTCTGATCACCCATGCTCGCTGACACTTGGCTGGCCTCCACAACTGCCTGTTGATCATGGCAAGCGCATTTCCATCTTCTTTTCAGGCTGCTCCCACTCTCCAAGTGCTCTTTATGGGAAACCGCTTCCCTCTTTCCCCATCCCACCGGTCTGATGAAGGACATGCCACTTCACATCCTTCACAAGTCCTTCAGTGAACTTGCCTCCGCTTTTGCCTGCACCATTCTGCTGCCTTTACACCCGTGCTCTCTGCCAGGCGGTTCAGGTTATGGTCCAAGGCTTACAATTCCTTCCATGAGCACAAGAGCCCGGCAATAAGCACCAAGCGCAGGCCTCACCGCAGCATGCAGCCGCTTGACGCACCTGCCAGGATACAAGCAGTGTGGACGCTCGGGCCATCTGCACCGCACTCTCAGCACCTGCGAGGTGCACATTGAGAACTCTCGCCCAGATCACAGGCCAGCTTTGCCCTGAGCTCAGACGGTCAGCTGCAGAAAGGTCTACTCGGCTTCCAAGGGCCTCGTCCTTGACCAACTATTGGCCAGTCCACTGGCTACATCCGTGAGAGAGTAAGGTCTCCCTTGACACATACACCAGCCCTGCAGTTGCGAAGCTCCACTTTCTGGAGCAGGCCAGCTGTCAGAGAGCCACCTAGACAGAGATGTCAACAGCCCGGCCGTCGCTTGTGATCAAACGGGGCTGCCCGTCTCTAGCCACGGTGGACGCCAAGGTCGAGTCCTCAGTGAGCGCCCAAGAGGCCTCTAGTTTCCAAGGCTGCCATCCGTGGGCCCCAGGATCTGCCTTTGCTCGTTTCAAAGCCTCCTTGCGCTCTCAATCATCATCAAAGCGACGCCGTTGTATCTGCAAGTAGGCGTGTGTAAGTGATGAGGCGAGATCCGGCACTAGCATGACTGCGAAGCTGAATACACTGGCCATGCTGCCAAGGGGGTGACATGGGGCAGAACATACCGTCACTTTTGTGGTGCGCTGTGTCTGCTCGTTTATTTGCTCCAAGAGCGCAATCAGTCGCTCCTCACTCACCTATGTGGTCATGGACTCATGGGCAATCAAAATGAGCAAGCCTCAGACCTAAGTAGGCTCACTCCACATGGAATTACCACTAATTACGCGGCCTGCAGGCCAGCACATGGTCTGCGTCCCTGGTATGGTGTCACCTTCTCAGCGATCTGACCCATCTGTGCACTTCGCAGGATAAGGTCCTCAACTCCCCGTGCCTTGTCAGGCTTCACCAATGCGATTCGCGCCACTAGCACAAGCAGACAAGCACAGAGAACACTGAAGCATATGAGCAAGAGCTGTACCAATTCTGCATCTCACATTCAGGTAGGACACTGAGCCCCTGCAGCGGAGGCAGCTAACTCATGGAGATTGTGCCAGTGGTGCTCCAGTATGAATTGTCATCTAGGGTCGAGCCCTAGGCTTGGGTCCTCTGGCCATCTGCACCTAAGTTCTGTACTATAAACTACGACTGCTCCATCCAGCATATGCTGCCTTGATCCAATGCATCTCTGCCAAACAAGCTCTATAGTCTAGTCTCAGCGCTTGGGCAGCTGCCTTTGAGCCTGATCCCAAGCACTAGGCCTTATGCCATTTTAGGGGTTTTAGGAAAACCCCTGCGAATAGCTAAAACCTTGAAATTCCAAAACCCGTAAAACACCTGATACTTCATTCTCCTGAGGGCTGACTGAGAAAAATAGGACCAAGCGGGGCACTGAGTTGCTCACAACGTTCTCGTGCGGCGGCGGAGAGGACACGAGCCAGCATCATCGCCCTTCGCTCCTCTGCCTCCCTGACCTTCAGACAAGCACCACACACGTCAGCTTGTTGCAGGTGCACCAGTACGACACTTGAACGCATTCTTGAGAATTAAGGTGCTGACAGATTGATCAGACAGTGGCTGCTGTGGCTGCTCAGGAAACATAGATTCTCACCATAACCCCAACACTACCATCTGGGGTGAGGCGTTAGGCTGCAGGGCTTAAGAGGTCTGGGCCCAAGGAACCCTTAAGTCTCGACAATCTGAACTACCTATGCAAATAATCCTTGTGCATCGGGCTGCCTACTGCAGCTACTAATCACGGTGGAGGGTAAAAGCCCGAACCTTCGCTGGTCCTCCTGCGCTAGCTGATCCTCCCGAGACTGTGGCTGGCCCCCCTGAACACTCAGCAAGCCCATAACAGGCAAGCGTCAGACGACAGGAGCAGGTGGCAATGTTGGTCGGGGACTTTGACCAGCAATATCAGCGAGCGAGCTGTGGGAGGCTGGTCATTGAAGGGCAGCATCATCGCTAAGTAGGGCCTAGGAGCGACTCCGCCTGCGCCAGTCCTTGGCGAGCAGGTCAAGGGTGGCGTGAGAGGCCGTGCCTGGCCCACGGCGTTGCCGCCCCCTCGCTGGGCCAGCAGCTCCTGCATCCGCTTCTGGCGCAGCGCTTGAAGCTCCGGGTCATCCTGGGGCAGAGCCGATGGGGCAGCGAAGCAGGAGGGCGTGGGTGAGGATACCGGGGAGGAGACGGAGGACATGGTGGGAAGCGGCAGCAAGTAGGCGGAGGGGCTGACGGCGGCACTGCGCGCTGGCGGGAGAGAGCAAGGCGAGGCGACATGCGGCCAGACGGTCGCGCGGGCCGGAGGCAAGGCATCGCGGGGCGGAGCTGAGGGGGCGGAGGGGCACCATGCAGAGGGCAGGGAGCAGAAGGCCAGGCGCAGGGCGCGGCGGGGGTGAGAAGGGGCAGCAGAGTGGCGGGGGGAAGGAACACCGAGGTCGGGGCCCGAGTCGGGCGGGGGACTCGCAGGCGGCTCTGCCGCGGCGGATGCCGAGGAGGAGAAGTGTGGACTGAGTTAGAGGGTCTGAGCGGCCAAGTACGTAGACAAGGAAGAAATAGGTCACCCAAATGGCAAGTACGTCAACAGGTGTAAGCCACCTGCTGCTCAGTGATCACAGGTCAGCACATAGAGATCTTCGATCAATGCCCGATTCAACGGACGGCAGGCAGATGGCAAGCCTCTTTTCCAGCTGCAAGTCACTCCGACTTGCGGCTGCTGACTCGGGGTTACTAAGCTCCTGTTCTCTGTAGTCTCTTGTATTGCTGTGTGGTTGTGGCGCCTTTCGGCGCTTTGGACCTTGTTCATTCTTTTTGAGCTGGCCTTTCACAGCCCCTGCCTTAGATTGGAGGAGCTGTTGTCTTCCTCCGCCACCAACTGGAAGCTCGCCCCTGCTTGCGGGTGCAATAGCATGAGCCAGAGATCGCTGCAGACAGGCTGACAGGCGGCGACGGCTCGCTACCGGCAAGCCCATACAGGCCGGAAGCTCATCATCACATCGTGCATCTCGTGAGGATAGGAAGGGGGAGGGGCGCGCTTCCATAATGCCTCCTCCTAGGGAAGCGCCTCCCTGACCGCTTCCACACACATTGCTGGCCACGCAGTGGGAGGTGCTGAGCAGAAAAAGCTCCGACACTACTCAGACTACCCCCGCAGTGACCACCTCCTCCCGGCCGCAATCGACACTTTCGGCTGCTTGGGTCCTCGCTTCCATACCCTACTCGAGAACATAGCGAGTCTGGGATATGCACGACGCGAGGATATGCTCCCAGCCCAGATGGGTATGCCGGCAGCCTATCTGTCATTTCT
>WELB01000153.1:238419-269901 GCA_009602725.1 Spirogloea muscicola | reverse complement strand
GCGCCCGCACGGTTTCGCGGCGGTCAACTGGGCCCCCGACGCCCGCGGCAGGCGCGCCCGCGGTAGGCGGGGCCTCGCGGTCGGGGTCAGCCCAAGCGCCGCGCCGCAGGCTCGTCCCCCGCGGGTGCGCACGCTGCAGGCTCTTCTGCCGCAGGCCTGCCGGCGGCAGGTGCTCTAGCTGCAGGCTACCCTGCGGCACGAGAGCCTGCTTGCCCCGGCGCCGGCGCTCGCCTCTGCTGCCTCGCGCTGCCTGCCGCCACCACGGCGCCCCGCTTCCCGCGCCTCGCTGCCGCCCTCTCCGCCTCGCACACAAGCCACACGCATGACTCCGTGGCGGATCGTCGGGATCTGAAGAACCCACATTGCTGACCAGTTCTTAGCCAGCGATCCAGTACGGACCCCCCTTGAAGTCCAGCCGCTCTTGTTAATGTAGCAGCCGCATTCCTTCGTCCCTCAAGCACATCCTAATGTACTACAGGGACTTGCTTGCCTGCTCCAACATGACTCCTACTCAACCTTGAGCTTGCCAATGAAAAAAAATTCAGATTGGCATCTCCTCACAAGCATAGGCTGCGCTAAAAACACTTGCATGCACGGGAAGGCGTGAATGTGGGACGTGAGCCTGTGGAAAAGTACAAAATGTAGTAGCAACTATCCTCACCGCGCTCACAAGGAAGGCATGCAAAGTGAGACTCTCTGCATTTCCAACAAGCATCCACACTTGCAGTGCTTTGCAATGCTCGGGTTGCACAGGTTCATGGCAAGCATGCATGATTGCTTGCAACTCAAGCTGATTGCTGGGCTGGCTTGAACACTGGCAAGCTTGACAGGCGGCCAATGTGCCGCAAGATGGCGTCCTCTGGAACCCCGCTGAAGGGTTTAGTGTGGCTTTTGAAAGTATCGTAAGAAGATTAGAAGCAGATGTATTCAATCGTTCAATCCGGAGCATGTCTTCAGGTCAGGGCAGGGCACTCGGATTCACTGCCCTTGTGCAGCATATCTAATACCACGAGCAGGTCGACCAGCCCTAGTTTCTCATGCGGCTCTGGTCAACATGCCTGGGAGCTCGCAAATACTTGTGCACGCATCCACTAGCGCGAGAGCGACGTGAGCTTGAATAGGACCCATGAGCAGTCTAAGAATCCGTCTGTTAGGACCGCTTCTTGGATCTTGTAGGCGGGCGCTTCTGCTGCTGCCGCCGCTCTTCAGGTGAACCCCAACCGTCTCTTCCTCTACTGCTGGAGCCAACCTGGTCGTTCACACTAACATCGGCAGCCCCATTGCGTTGCTTTTGCCTTCCTCTTAGCACGTCCATGCCACCGTCCGAGATACGGGGACGTCTTCCCTGGATGCTCATGCACAGCCTCTGCAACGAGATAAGAAGGCCTGGTAGACTGGCTTGCACACAGTGCTACGATTTGCATGATGATGTTCGAGGCCTTGCGTTCTGCCTATGTGCCCTCTGAATCTCATGCCTTCCTCTCCCCATGAAGCTGCAAGTGTGACAACAGGCTGGCGATGAGGATCAAGCAGTACAGACATCAACCTGCGGTGCATCAGCATGTTGCTGCTTGAACGTGGCACGACATGGCAAGAAGTCAGTCAGTCGTGATCAAGCAAGCTTACCAGCTCCTGCGCACTGCACAGCTTGGCTGCACATATGCTGCAGCTTGCGCAAAGTTGACAACACAAAATAAAACTCGATGCTTGCAAGTTGCGAGGGTATCAAGTCCAGCAATGCAACTCTGCAGGCCACAGCTAGCGCTGACCTGCTATTACTGCTGTGTCTGGTGATGGAGAAATGTACGGTCTTCAAAGTTGGCTGTTTTTTAGTGGCCGTATGGAGATTGTGAAATACGCTTGAACGTGATTGTAGGGTTGACATCAAAGAGGCGTTGCTACCTTGAGCGCACCTGAGGCCATCAGATTGAGGGATTGGGCAGTCAACTTCTGGGGCATATGGGAAGTACAATGGCATCTCTCATATACTGTCGAGAGTCGGACACAGGTTGTGAACGTCGTTGCCTTCGATATTGAAGTGGAGGACTGTTTGCCTAAGGGAGACCCGACAGGGCCTTCGCTGGAGGCGAAGCACACTACTTCATGGTCAGCACGCTACTCCAAGCCGTGGTGAAGCACATGCCATAACGCGAGGATGGAGCATCAGCCAGGGCATGCAGGAGAACAATGAGAAGACAGAGACTTACATTTCTCTGTGAAGGACTTGAATGGCTGCACCGTACGTTCATGGCTGAGCATGCTCCGAGCGAGATGGGTGAAGGGCAAGAGAGGATCAGACGAGCAGGGGAGCAGAGTGAGCAGGCGACGGTGGTTGGGGGGCCAGGCAAGGCGGCAGTAGGCCCTAAGAATGTGGTGGCTCGGGCGAGGGCAAGCCAAGGAGCCGGTGCTTGGAGGCTGCTTCCTTCAGACGCGCTTGTGGGGTTTAGTGGGGGGGTGGGATGCGAGAGGTGGAGGGGTGAAAGCCGGCTGGTGGGCAACTCTTTTTCAGTCCCCGGTTGTTCAACGTCAACCTGAATCAGTCCCGCGGGCGGGCTGATTTTCGCTTCCTCCTACCTTTGCGCCTCCTGCCGTCAGGCCGCGTGGGTCCCCACCGCCGTCGGGCAGTGGGGACCCGGCTGCACTTCCTGGATCCCGTGATCCATCCTCCCCCTGTTCTGACATAGCGTCTTCCGGCCCCTTTGTAGCTGCTACACGCTTGTAGGCCCCTCCGAACCTTTGTCAATTCTTTTTGGGCTGGCTTTTCGCAGCCCTTGCCCCCATAGGGAGTGCCACTTCTCTCCCCATGGAGGCTTGGTGCCTTTGGGTCTTGTGTCCTGCTACGGCATGCGTTTATCTATGTCCCTCCAGCGGTCCCAAGCGCTTGCTTTGCACCGCCGAGCCGGTCGCGCCCTTGCCGCAGCCTCTGGCTTGCGCAGCGGGGTTGCTCTTCCTCCCCTCAGCTCATCTGACTTCCTACTGCTGACACGGGGGTACTAAGAGCGCCCTGTCTGCCTATTGTGGTGGCTCCATCATGAACACCTGTATGCATCTGGCTGGCCTCTTACAGCCGCTCTTTCAATATCAAAAGCCGCATTCCACTGCCGTTGCCGAATGCAATCTGCCCCAGACCTTCTACCGGTCAGCCTTCGCAGGCTATGAGGGTGCCACTGCTTAAACGAAACCGATTTCTACTGTCAGGCACGAGCCACACGTCATCTGTCCCGCTGGCCAAAGTATGCATGTCCTACGACTTTTCACTCTGCTGGCTTTCGCTTGCGCAAGCCTAACCCCTTGTCACAAGTCGAGGTATAGAGCCCCATCTCTGACAGTCTACTTCACAACATGTTTCAGCAACCTTTGCTGAAATCATGGGAGGGTGGCCTGATTGTCTGTACCAAGATTTGTGCTCAGATTCTTTTGGCAAAGCCAGCTTGACTGTCATCATAGGCTGCAGATGGAAGGGCCTCCTTATTGCCCAAGTCCAACTGCTGGAGTTTGTGTCCGAAGGACGCAGACAGGTAAATTCACCCAGATCTTCGTCAAATAGGACAAGGCAAGAGTGGATACGGTGCAGCTGGGGGCCCAAAGCTTGGTTACGGCTTGCTCGGGCCCTTGAAAACGTCCCCAGTGCAGGACCTCTTCTTTTCGGGTTCGTCACGCTCGTCTCTCCCGACAAGCTGGCCAGTAACTCCGCCCTACTTTGGGCCAGAATGTCCAGTCTAAACAAAATGCACGACTCGTCTGAGGCGTGTTTCAATCAACAATCCTTACACCCCTCCGATGCTTCCGGTCGCAGGTCCAGCTTTCTGCTGGATTGCTTGATCTTCCAGCCTCTCTGCGATAATGCAGGTCCTTCTCCAAACTGCACCAGCGTTTGATACACCCACGTTGGGCAAACGCACATCCAGGGCTGACAACGTACTTAACAGCAACATCTTCCTCCACCGCGGCCGTCCAGAATGGAAATACACAAGTTTATGTAACATAACAGAAACGTCAACAACGTGGAATGCTGAAAAGCAGCCAATAACTCCTAACGCCAAGCCGAAATCTCCTACTCGATAGACTAAGCGTTGCTTATATGGCAGCTCTGCAGCTTGAGACGAGTCAAGCAAAAACAAAGAAAATTTGAGCTGCAAAACCAGCCCTTTGCCGGCCTATAACCAGTTGAATGAAATTATCTCCAGCCATTCCATCCACAAGGCCAGGCACTCGCGCCATCTTCCATGTAAAGTTTGCAATGCTACGGCCGTTGCAATATATTTGAATGCACTTGTGGCTAGTAGTCAAGGGCCTAACTATTGCAATGCGCTTGCATGCTCCTTGGCAGACCTTTACCTCAAAGCACACTTGGCCCCTTCGGCCGACACCTAGCCAACCTGCCTTAGACCTTGTTTTCTCTCCTAGGCTAGCCTTTCACGGCCATTGCCACTTTGTAGAAGAGCTGGTTTGCTAGCCAATCATCAAGCGATGGGAGCCTTCGCAAGGTTGCCTTTTGTCGCCATCTCCTGCACCAGATCCACACCGTCTCGTCCCACAGTTCCAGCGTGTTAATCTCTGTCACCAGGAAGCGGACTGTTAGCCCTTTTCGCCCGCCCGGTGAGGTGGCTTTCCTCTTCCAGCGCCTATCCAGCCGCCTCTCCCAAGGCAACGATGTTTCCCCCTTGTGTAACATCGTTACAGCAAAGAACCCATCTAGGCCAACCGGATAAGCTTCTATAGCGATGGCATGTGGTTAGTGCAGTCAAGAAGCGGCAACAGGCAAAGTCTGGGAGTGTCAACAAAGACCGCGGGTGTCCTCTCAAAATGGTGGCCTTGGCCCCCAATGTTGAAAGTCGCGATGGTTGTCGTTCCACCGACTGTACGGGCGCCTTTCTATTGCCATACTCTCTCTGAAAAGACTGAAGGGCCCTGAGGGAAGGGGGAGGAGTCGCAGCCGAAGGTCAACGGTGGGTTGACTCTAAGGAGAATGTATACATATCTATTATATCAACTATACTGGATTGATGGGGCCGTTGAAGTTGCGCGAGAGTGTCACAACAAGGTAATGTTACCATTCCGAGAAAATTGATGGGAAGGTCTTAGCAAGTGGAATGATCCGGAGTCATTCATTGTCGTTTGCCATCCGGCCTTCTCAGTACATCGCAGACGTATGTGCGAGGCATAAGACTAGACAATATATGGATAATGGCTATTGACAGTCAGGGGGCGGCTGTAAAGGCCAGCCACAAATGGTGCATGAAGGACGAGCGATGATCAAGCCCAAGTACGCGGCGAAGCAAGAAAAGTTGGAAGGCAGGCATTGCATGCGTGGGGCCGATCGGCACATCTGCGGTCAAGCTCACGGGTCTGAGGGTTGGGGGAGTAATCTTCAAAAACCCCCGCTCGCTCACAAGGAGCCTTCCGGGCTGTGAGGTACTCCCCAGTACCCGTCACCAACGGTCGCCAGCTGACTCTTTCCATCCAACAGTCTTCCCATCAACAACTTCAACTTTGCGGTTGTCGACCTCTTGAGGAAGCAGCCCCTCCAAGAATCTGTCAAAGCCGTCTTTCCTACAGCATTGACGTTCCAATCGTATAGCATCCGATTGCAAGATTGCAAAAGAGCACACCTCTAACACGCGGGGGCTGCAGACTGGGCAGCTCAGAGGCCACTTAGTAGACCCACGTCAGAAAAGAGAATTGAATTGAAGATGAGCTGAGGAGAGACAGGGGAAACCCTCTGCTCGAGTCAAGGGCTCCTGCAAAGGCACGACCGGCATGGTGGTGCAGGCAAGACATTGCGAGTTGAGCATCTTGGAAGAAGAAGATTAGTAGTATGACACAATCCCTGAAGGCATGGAGCCTCAAGGGGTGCTGTTCCTTGCCAAATATTCGCCGCTGATCAGAGTAGAGAGGCCAGTAGTGCAGACAGCGAGGCCCACTGACCCCTGTGACACATGGTGGATGTCCATCGCCAGGGGGCGAACGTGAAGGCGGCTGGATGGCAGAAGAACATCGTGAATTTCTTGGCCACCTTCAACCTGAGCCAGCCTCAGAATACGGCCCCTTTGCCAAAGCATGACGTCATGAAAGGACCCTGATTCTGAATAGCAACTGCATCTCTGGATGTCAAGCCTTCACTGATGTCATGGGTGCACGTCTTGAAGGGCTGCGACTACCATGTAAGAGATGTAGCATATATGCGGTTGTTGTATGAGGCCAAAGAAGGCCGAGGGTCGCCCTGGCTAAACAATTGGGAAAGTCGAGTTGCAGCGCCGGGCTTGAGGCATGTGCTAGTGGGGCGACTCTACAGCGAGAGCGAGAGCGAGACAGCCAGAATGGAGTAGGCACGTGGTGTGCATGAATGCATGGAGGCCGATGTCAGCCAATGCTGTCAGCCAAAAGCTAGAGCAAAGATGGGGCTATCCAGAATGAAGCCCTATGCTAAGGGGGTAAAGGTAGGAAGAGCAGGTTGGCGCGTGGTGTGCATGGAATGAGATGGAGGCAAGAGCAAGCCAGTAGTACACTGTTTGTGTAATAAGAACACTAAAGGTGAGGTAACGGTGCTGAAGTCGCCTGAAGGGGGACTGAAGTACCCACGGAGAGAGCAAGAAGCAGAAGCGGCTGGCGGCCAAGGATGGCGGCAGCAGTCGTGCGCGTTCTGTGGTGCGGAAAGGCAAAGCCGGCTCGATTGGCACAAACGCCCAACAAAAGAAAGTGGCTCTCTCCCAAAGAGAAAAAAGAGAGAAGGGCTCGCCCGGGCTCGCTTCCCCTGGCTCCCCTTCTCGTAGTTTGTCCGTTCTTTTTTGGGCTGGCTGTTCCAGCCCCTATCCTCAATGGGCGAGCTCTTTCCCAAAAAAGAACGGACAAACTACGAGAAGGGAAAGAGATCGTGTATTAGAAAGAAATGTAGGCCAAATGGCCAGGTACAAAGGCAAGCACATCTAAATATCTACATAACCTACAGCAGATTGACCCGCTCAATAACCACGGGTCAAAACATAAAGGTCACTACTCGATGCATGAATACTAGATGCCAGGAACGGAGCCCTTCTGCCACCTACTAGAGCTCGCCCAGCTTTCTGGTGCAAGGCACTAGCCTGAGCACGCTGCAAACAGGCCGAAACTCGACGTCGCAAGAGCGACAGATATGCAGCTGGCAAGCCCATCTCAGCCGGAAACACATCTGCGCGTCGAGTGTAGCCTAGATTGGCAATGTTTTGAAGCAGAGTGTGGAAGCGAGGACCCAGACAGCCAAAGATGTCGATTGCAGCTGGCAGGAGTTGATCGCATTGGGGGTAATCGGAGTAATGCGGAGAAGGGGGGCCAGAGGAAGCGAAGGGGGTGAGATTCAGGGTCTTTTAGGGGTTTAGGCATGCCCTAAAACCTGAACATGAAGCCACCCGGCCCCCTCTCCTCAGAGTGTATCGAATGCGCCTGGCCGTCTCGCTGCAGAGGTCCATGGCCCGGGCGCTGCACCTTCGTGCCGGCAGAGCCCTCGCTGCTGCCTCTGGCTCTGGCCAGGGGACCCACTTCCAGGAGCTCAGCATCTCTGATCTGCGGCTGCTTAGCAGGGGTTACTGAGTGTCTCGTAGCAGCTTTGTTTCTGTTACTTAGCGCTTCCCCTGGCCCCCTTCTCGTACTCTGTTCATTCTTTTTCGGGCTGGTTGTTCCAGCCCCTATTCTCAATGGGCGAGCACTTTCTTCTCCTCAGGGGACCCACTTCCAGGAGCCCAGCATCTCTGATCTGCGGCTGCTTAGCAGGGGTTACTGAGTGTCTCGTAGCAGCTTTGTGTCTGTTACTTAGCGCTTCCCCTGGCCCCCTTCTCGTACTCTGTTCATTCTTTTTCGGGCTGGTTGTTCCAGCCCCTATTCTCAATGGGCGAGCACTTTCTCCCAGCATCCGACCACATCGCCCACCTCGCCTTCCTGGCCAGCAAGCAGCACCTCCGTCCCCCCCAGAAGCACGCGCCTCCGGCCAGCGGCAGCGTCGCCTATCCTCCGCCATGGTGGCCATGGCAGGCGCCGCCGCGTCGCTCTGGTCACCCGGCCTGGCTCCACCGTGCCGCCTGCCGCGCGGGCTCGGCCTGCATGCTTCGCCGCTTCCGTCTCACGGCGCTGTGGCTGCTCCACCTGCCCGGCGCTTTCTGAGCGTTCGCGCGTCTGTCATGACCTACGTTGCTGACATGGGCCGAGCAGGTGATGTGGGAGCCGCTGCACTGCATTCGCCGCAGGCTTGCGGCTGGCTCTTGGGCAGGCCCACTGACATGGCCCGCGCTGGTCTTTGCTCAGCGCCCAAGGGCCTGTTCCCCGACGAACCGGAGCCTTACGCGGGCCCCAGGCTGAAGGTTGCTATTGTGGGCGCCGGACTAGCCGGCATGTCCACGGCCGTTGAGCTCCTTGACCAGGGACACGAGGTAGGCTACAGCAAGGCCACTTTGCCGGCCCGTCGGCCACCCCGCCCGTGGTCTACCCTGTTCGCCCAAAGCAGCACCTTTTCCAGAGAAGAAGCTTATCCTCCTCGTGACGGCTGGCCGCGCCTTCTGGAGGGGGAGCTTTTGCACAGCCTTCCTCTCACATTACTCTGTGGTGCCGAGGTGCAATACCAGGTGGATATCTACGAGGCACGCCCTTTTATCGGAGGAAAGGTGGCGAGCTTCAAGGACAAGGATGGCAATCACGTCGAGATGGGTCTTCACGTCTTCTTTGGATGCTACAACAACCTGTTCCGCCTGATGGCCAAGGTGCTGGTGTCGCTCCACCGCAGCTGCAGCTGCAGCTTGCGCCCCTCTGCAATCGTGATCGACCAGTCGCGCTACTTTTGCAGTGCCATATGCTTTGGAGTGCTAGCAGTCGCTGTGCTGGTGCTTGTGCTTGTGCTTGTGCTCTGCTCTGAAGGATTGGACTAGGGTGTCAGCAATGTCTCTGCCACGCTATGCTGACCAGGTGGTCCAGTGTGATTGTGCCATCTTATTTATCTCTCACAGTCTGGTGCTATTGAGAATCTCTTGCTGAAAGAGCACACGCACACCTTCATCAACAGTCAAGGGGTCACTGGACGTATGTTCCACTTACACAATTCTTCATTAGAAGCATCAGTATGGTGCTTGACGCATGTCTTATGCTCACCTGTCTCCCTGTCATCTTTTGTCACTGCGTCTTTGGTGAAGGAATGTTTGTCACTGGACATGGCAGCAGTGCATGCCTTACACTGTGTCACATGCGTTGCTCTGAGACAGAGCTGGACTTTAGGTTCTTCACGGGTGCACCCTTTCATGGATTGAAGGCCTTTTTCACCACCGACCAACTATCGGTAGTCTACGTGTGCCCCAGTTCTCGTCTTGAGTGTTGCCTAGCTTGGAGCAGCCAAGTCAGAGGGCAAAGGAGACCCGCCGCTGAGCCCATTTGGTCCATAACCTGGGTTAAGCTCCTCATTTTGTTCGGTTGTTTTTGCTTGCTACTTTGCTGCACTTCCACCAGACTTTGGACAAGGCTGCCAATGCGCTAGCACTGGGGACAAGCCCTGTTGTTCGAGCCCTTGTTGACCCTGAGGGTGCCATGAGAGACATTCGCAAGCTGGATTCAGTGAGTAGCCTTTACCTATTTCCCGTTGCCACCTTGCCAGCACGATCAAGTAGCACACTTCTTTGAGCTGTAGGGTGTTACTAGCCAACTTATCAATGACAAAGAGCTATTCCTACTCTGCCTTGAGGCTTGACATAATCTGCAGCTAGCTGATATTGACGATGGGGCCTCCTTGACTTGCATGATGTTGTTTCTCCTCGATTTCAGGTGAGCTTCAGCCAGTGGTTTCAATCCCACGGTGGTTCGCGGCAGAGCATTAAGCGGATGTGGGACCCGATAGCATATGCCCTGGGTTTTTTGGACTGTGATAACATCAGTGCTCGCTGCATGCTCACCATCTTTGCTTTCTTTGCAACCAAGACTGAGGCCTCGGTCTTGAGAATGCTGAGCGGGTCTCCTGATAACTATCTCAGTGGGCCCATTGCCAAGTACATCACAGACCGGGGAGGCAGGTCAGCTTCCGAGCCACTTTGCTCCTTATATTATGCTTATGATCATGCGAGGTTGATGTTGAGTGCCGCCAGCAGTTTCTTGCTGTTACTTGAGGCTCCCTATGCCTTGTCGAGTCGAACTGTTAATGATATATTGCAACGTTGCATATTCACGCCCCAGGTTTCACACTAGAATGGGTTGTCAGGAGATCCTTTATGACAGGACAGAGAGTGGCGAGACAAGTGTGACTGGTATTCGTTTTACGAAGGCAAGCTCAAGCTTGTCTTCCTGATCCGTATGACTAGATTTGTTATACCAGAAAGCACAGCTATGTCTTGTTGGGATGCACCATAACAGCCACAAGGTTGCTGCAGGGCCTGTTATGTTGTATTCAGCTGATTCACCTGCGTGTCTTGCTATGCAGGCCGGACATAGTCAAGTAGTGACAGCAGACGCTTATGTTGCAGCTTGCGATGTTCCTGGTATCAAGAGGTTACTACCGCAGCAGTGGAGGGATTGGGACTTTTTCAACAAGATTTATGAGTTGGTGGGAGTGCCGGTGATTACTGTGCAACTCCGATATAATGGCTGGGTCACTGAGATGGAAGACATTGAGAGATCCAGGTATGGCCCAGATATTTGCAATGTGGATGCAAGGCCACGTAGTTATAAACAAGCAGTCTGCATGAGAATGTATGCACCTTGACATACTTGCCACCCTCTGTGCCCTTACTACCAGATATCCGGCTTGCAATTGTGGAGGTGATTGAGGTCAGGCTTTACAGCACGAAATTGCTGAAGCAATGTGATGCTCCTACTCAGGCAACTACAACATGCAGTAGGCTTGGACAACCTTTTGTACAGCCCCGATGCAGACTTTTCTTGCTTTGCTGACTTGGCCCTTACGTCTCCCCGAGATTATTACAAGGAAGGCGAAGGATCTCTCATGCAGTATGTTGATTCTTTTCCCCCTCATCTTTTTGTTGGTGAGACAGGGCCATGGCTTCTGCAGCTGCTCATGGTGTATGCGAAGCATTCCTCTTGAGCATTTCTGGGCAGTTCTGGATGATTTGTTGAGTTCGGCAGAGTTGTGTGCCACTTGGAGGCCTACTTGTCAGGCACATCGTGCACACTCTTGCATACCTACTCGTACATGTCAATGCTGTGCAGATGTGTGCTGACTCCAGCTGGACCATACATGCCCAAGCCCAATGAGGAGATTATTGCTAAAGTGCACTCTCAGGTGAGGCCTTTTGGCACTTGACTCGGCAAAGTGGCTTAAATTTCTTTGCAGCACCTTAGCCTTCCTTAAGTGCGTCCAAGAGGCCTTTCTTAAGCGCGCTCGAGCGCACGGCCGACCATGGATTCCTTCTGATAAGGATCACTTCTGTGCAGAAGGCGCTTAGCACTTGCTGTGAGTCTATCTCATTGATTTCAATCCGATTCTGCCTAAGTGATCAGATTCAGGACCTCTTCCCATCAGCCCGAGGCTTGGAGGTGACGTGGTCATCGGTGGTAAAGATTGCACAGTCGTTGTACAGGGAGGCTCCTGGCATGGATCCTTTCCGGCCAGATCAGAAGACCCCAGTGACCAACTTCTTCCTTGCTGGCTCATATACGAAGCAGGTACGTGGTTTTCCTCTTTCTGTTAATCTGCCTCAAGGAGGCCTTTCTTGCTTGATTGGTGTGACCTTTTCGCATGGCTTGTAGTTGAAGAGTTAAAACTTCCTTGCTTGAGGCAATGAAAAATACAGGTAGCTACAGGTGAGACGCTGTTGGCACATGCTCATCAGAGAGCAGCTTGAGTGGAAAATGAGCAATGGTACCAATGCTGGTGTTGCTTGCATTCAGGACTACATTGATAGCATGGAGGGCGCGACCTTGTCTGGTAGACAAGCCGCTGCCAGAATATGTGCGGCTGGGCCAGACATAGCTGAGCAAAGTTCGCGGACACAAAGTAGCCTAGCACATAAGGAGGCTGTTCCTGTATGATTGACTAATTACAATGCAAGGGGTAGTGCAAGAAAACTACGCAGATAGGGCCTTAAGGAACGTCTATCAGGTCGAATCAGCGAGATAGTAGTACAGGTTCTTGTTGGCACATATCCCCGATCGCAGTGCCGAAACGTAGCTGAAACACGCCATGGCACTTATGCCTTTTTAGTCATCACTTTGATTAACTTACTGAGCCAATTGCTCAATCTGGACATCCTTTAACACCAAGATAATTCGGCCGCCACCAATTGCATAGGCATCGCACCATTTTTCCGATCACTTACTCTTTATAGGTAGTCAAAGCAAGCAGATGAAAGTCCACATTCACATCTCCACATCGACGAGAGGTTTAGGTTTGAGGGTTTAGGGTTGAGGGTTTGGGGTTTAGGGTTTAGGGCATTTGTTCGGGCGCACCGGATGCCTCCTCTCGTGGGTGTGGTCGACAAAGTGATGCTTGAGACCGTGAGCCGTATATTTCATTCAAGGCTGTGTATCATCGGAGGGAGCTGCACCGCGAGTAATGCACCGCAGCCTCCTGGTCAGGAAGGGCGTGATACTAGTTTGATTCCAGTGGGAATTGATGCTTGGCCCAGCCTCTCCACTCTTGCCCGAAATGCTGCCCCAGCGCCGTCGCAGCCGCCGCACTGTCGACAGGCGTCTTTGGTACTACTGTGACATGCCAAATTGGCGTGGGCACAGGGGAAGGGCAGCTAGGGAGCCTCTACTCCGAAGAACTCAGCAGCCGGTCGCATCAGAGCAGGTTACACCAGGTTAGCCACGAAACACCGTGACCCTGTGTGTCGTATGCGGATTTATTGAGCATTGCCTTGATCTTCTCAGGGGCTGTCAAACAGAGTCTTGGTGTCATGTGCTTGGTGTCTACTAGATTCCGCACGGTTGATCTTGTGGCTAGCCTTGTGTAGATTGCTGTTGTGCTCGGTGTGGACTGTGATGATTTGGTGAACCAGCAATCTGGGCTGGGCAACCATCTGACTCAGTCTAGTGGGCCGCGGGAGCTGCTCCCTACAGAAACGGTTCCCCCTGGCACATCGGGCTTGATTCCTGATTCTGGATCTGAGGCAACTGCTGCGGCGGTGCGCCCTAGCCCTGGCTGCCACTCTCTGCCAGAGCGGAGCCTCAGCTGTCTGAGCGACAGTGTGGCTGATCTCTGTGTGAGGTCGGAACTCGTGTGAGGGCGAGCCTCAGCTGGCTTGTGTGACAGTATGGCCGATCTCTGTGTGAGGTCGGATCTGTGAACTGCAGAATCTAGCACCAATGCCGGTTGTCAGCTCAATTCGAGAGAGTTCCGATTAGCCACAGCAATGCTTGCTTTTTACATGACTGATGAGGAGTTGATTAGGGTTTCCAGCGAAGCCTAGATTCGGCTCTGTGATCATCTCAAAACATATCTTCAAACCAAAGACACTTAAGGCCTATCATTTCAGTATGAGGTTGCGTTAGTGCAACCAAACTCGTCCACCTGATATCTTGGGTTGTGGAGCCATGGATGGGACAACGACAAACACGAACGGCGATAGGACGACGGCCAACTTCAAAGCCCTCCGTTCAATTTTTCAACCTCTTCGAGCTGTCTAAGCCCTGAACCCCTCAAATCCTGAACTCTCAACCCTAACCCTCCACCCCGCAAATCCAATGAATAAGCCGTCGATTGGATAGCGTCAGACTAGAACGGCAATGGGACAGCGGCCTATATCCGACCCTTTTTCCATTAGTCTTTCCAGCGTCTAAATCCTAAACCCTGAAATCTGGAAACCCTCGTTTTAAAAGCGACCGACCTAAGGTATGCCCGCATCCGACAGCTCTCGCGCTAAACAATCACGTTGCTGCCAAATTCTAAAAGCCTCACCTGAGGCATGCCCGCATGCGATGGCCATCGTGCCAAAAGATCAGTGTTCCATCAACTATAAACAAGTTCCAAGAAATGCTTAGTTTCCAGGAAACCTTAGTTTTGAAAACGACCGACCTAAAGGTATGCCCGCATCCGACAGCTCTCGCGCTCAACAATCACGTTGCTGCCAAATTCTAAAAGCCTCACCTGAGGCATGCCCGCATGCGATGACCATCGTGCCAAAAGATCGATGTTCCATCAACTATAAACAAGTTCCAAGAAATGCTGACGCATGCATGCGATGACCATCGTGCCAAAAGATCGATGTTCCATCAACTGTAAACAAGTTCCAAGAAATGCTGACGCCCACGGGATTTGAACCCGTGCCCTTGCGGACTGGAGCCTAAATCCAGCGCCTTAGACCACTCGGCCAGAGCGTCGTGAAGGAAATGTGGTCCATATGTAATATATAACGTTTGGACTTAGGGTCTAGGGTTTAGGGTCTAAGGTCTAGGATGTAGGGTCTTGGGTCTAGGGTGTAGGGTCTTGGGTCTAGGGTCCAGGGTCTAGGGTCTAGGGTCCAGGGTCTAGGGTCCAGGGTCCAGGGTCGAGGATCTAGGGTCCAGGGTCTAGGGTCTAGGGTCCAGGGTCTGGGGTCTAGGGTCCAGGGTCCAGGGTCTAGGGGTTAGGGTTTAGGGTTTAGGGTTTAGGTTCAGGGGTTAGGGTTCAAGGTTTGGCTGAAAAGATTAGCCAGATGCATACAGGTGTTCATGACGGAGCCACAGGCTAGGCAGACAGGGCGTCCTTAGTACCCGTGTCAGCAGTAGGAAGTCAGATGAGCTGAGGGGAGGAAGAGGGTGGCGGCGCCCCCCCGGGCGAGGAGGGGGGAAGCTGCCGGCCCGCCTTTTGACGCCGCGAACGGCGCCCCTGTGTGTCACCGGCGCCGCCGTACGCGCGCCGTCTATCCGTGCTGATCATGCAGATGCAGGACGATGCCCAGGCGCACTTCCAACGCCACCAGTTTGGGGCTGGGATGCGTGCTCGTACCCCTGGTGGACGGGGTACGAGCGGCACTAGATGTCAACCCCCTTTGGCCGGCCTTGAGCGTGGACGTACAGAACGCCTTCAACTCTGTGGATCGGCAGGTTATTGCCGAGGAGCTAAGGCAGTACTTTCCCGCCCTCCTCCCTCACTTCCGCTGCATGTATGGCTCGCCATCTGCATTTTTGTGGGGGGCAGGGATTTCTTTGGCTGTTCTGCAGTCAAAGACGGGGACACGCCAAGGTGATCCAATGGGTGGTTTCCTCTTCGCTCTGGCGCATCACCGTGCTTTGCGTAAGATGGCGAGCGCTCACCCTGGCATTCTCCTCCCGAGCTATGAGGATGATACCACGCTCCTCGGCCCCCCAGAGGAGGTGCTGCGAGCTTTTGGCACGCTTCAGCACCAGCTCCGGCTTATCGGGCTTGGGGTCAGCCCGGCTAAGTGCTCTGCCTGGTCCCCCATTGGCATCCCTCTTTCCCTCTTCCCCTCGTTGCCGACATCTTGTCAGACTCCAGAGGGCGGCTTGAGGATCTTGGGAGTGCCACTTGGGGAACCCGTCCTTCTCGAAGGGTGCTGTCCTTGCTCGTCTCCAGGGATACTTGCAGGTCCTGCCATAGCTCCCCAGCCTTGGGGACTCTCAGTTGGCAGTGGCCATTTTGACCAGGAGTGTGGCACAGCGGCCGTGCTACCTCCTGCGTACGGTCCTGCCGTCGGTCAGCTTGGATGCTATCTATGCATCCATTGATGTCAAGCTTCAGCTTGCTGATCTGATTGCTCACCCACCTAGAGCAGTCTCCAGCAGCACTGTCATACATGACTTGCAAGAATTCACAGGCTCTATTTTTGAACGTGGTGATACGGCCACTTAGCTTATTGTGCGCGAATTGACTGCAATATCAAGGCACACCAAGTCTTATAAGTATCTCATCATTCTGAACACAAGAATGAGCTGGCTAGTTCCAGGTGCAACAGTCATTCTGGTTGATGGGCTTGTCAACGTCCTTCTTGGTGTATGCGATGCTCTATAACTGTTATGCCGGTCATGATCGTCTAGAGCTGCAGCGTCGCACAAATTCCTCATGCAAAAGTTCATACTTACTATATCTCGAGCGCATTCGGAATGTCTAGGATAAGTGGGGCGCCACTGAGATCATTGTAGTCCAGAATCCTGTCCAGGTGCCAGAGATTTAGTCAAAGTGGCCTAGGGTCAAATCTAACCAGCAGAAGCACAGGTTGGACTGGGAGCTGATGTTTAGCTATGGTCAAGATGTATGGTGACCACGTACTAGCTGTCTCAGTAGATGTAGAAAGAAAGAGCCACTCACAGGATGACGAGCTTAGAGAGATTTGCGATGATGGTCGGTATGCTGCCCGTGAGATTGTTGCAGCATGCATGGCTGCAGATGGGAGCGCAAATGGTCCACGCAAGCGTGTGACAGGTCACGGATAAGGCAGGGGGCTTGGGAGGGCTCAGACTTTTCGCATGGGCACAGCCCTTGCACAACTCAGCTGCCAACGCAACTACAGAACTTATGTTCTGATGCGAAGGCGAACAGGGACGCAGAAAGAGCATCTTGTGCAACTGCACAAGTGTGTGCTCCTTTCAACTATGAAGACGATGATTAAATCCTTTTAGGTTCAAATAATCATCATAGACGAACTCACAGCAAGGTGAGCTCGGATAGCTGCCCAATGCTTTGTGGGATGCTCCCAGAGAGGAAGTTGTGGTCAAGATTCCTGCAGGCACTCAAAGTGAGAGGTGCACCTTGCATAGCCACGCATTTGGCAGGCCTCACAGCACTAGCAGCAGCAGAGAAGAGAGGCACAGGCAACAGCCGCTCATTGACCAAAGCCAGCAGAGCCCGAGTGCGCACAGAAGGGAGAGACTGGTGAGATTGCCAATGGTGGAGATAGTTGGTCCTGTCAGCCGGTTGTTGTTGAGATACCTGGTGCACGTACAGTGGGAGTGGGTAAGCCTGAGGCCACGATCACAAAGATGAGGATCATCAGCTTACGTCTGGTGGCTGCCAAGAAAGGCGAGGTTAGAGGCACTCACAGGTTCACGAGGTTGGAGAGTCGTGCAATGGTGGTCGGTATGCTGCCCGTGAGATTGTTGCAGCAGAGATGGCTACAAAAGGCAACAAACATTTCACATCATCAAGTACGTGACCATGGATAGGAGAGGGAGCATGAGAGGCTGAGGCTCTTGCCATGGGCAGCTTCTTACGCCCGAGCTGCCCGAGCAACCCCAGCAAGTTGCTGTTGCTGCAAATGTCCACAGAAGGCGCAGCTCAAGCATCACGAGCACATGTGCAGAACATTTTGATTCAGCTTTCTGGACTTGACAAAAGCAATTGCTCTGGAAGGCCACGTTGATCCTCACAGGACTCACAGCGAGTACAGGTGGGAGAGCTGCTCGATGCTTTGTGGGATGCTCCCCGTCAGCCAGTTGTTGTCGAGGTTCCTGCAGGCACCCACGTGACCTTGGCACCTTGCATGGCCTTGCAGTCCTCGGACATCAATGCAATAACAAAGAAAAGAGGAACACTTGCACAGCAGCACACCACCAACAGGTGTAGAGCCTGAGTGCGCACAGATTGACGAGACTGGAGAGGTCGCCGATGGCGGAGGGAATCTGTCCTGTCAGCCGGTTGTTGTTGAGATACCTGGTGCATCATTGTACGTCAACTGAAGGTGCCAAGCTTAAGGCCACAAACACAATAATGAGTAACACCAGCTTGTGTGAGGCGGCTAACACAATGGTGAACATGAGCAAGAAATCGGCACTCACAGAGTATTGACACTCAAGAGCTGACTGATGGTGGTCGGTATGCTGCCCGTGAGGTTGTTGCTGCAGAGTTGGCTGCGAATGGGAGCACAGAAGGTCCACAGTCAAGGATGTGACCGGTCATGAAGTGGACAAAGAGCTTGGAGGCTCAGAATCTAGGCATGGGCACAGCTTCGCACGATTGGGCTGTCTGAAGTTATCTGTTGAAACAAAGGAGAACAAGGTTGCAGCACAAGACATCATATGCATCTGAGCAAATTAATTTGTTGTGTTTGCTGGAGCCTTTTGGCCTTGACAACATGATGGGCTCCTAGCAAGCAATCTACTCACAGCGTGTACAGGCCAGGGAGCTGCCCAATGCCCTGTGGGATGCTCCCCGTTAGAAAGTTGTGGTCCAATGACCTGCAGGCACCATGTGACACTTGCACACTGCATTACCTTGTGTCCTCAGGTCTTGAGGTCTCGTGGCACTAGCAGAGGAGAGAAGCACAGGAACAGCAGCGCATGGAGCGAAGCAAACAGAGCCTGAGTGCGCACATAGAATAGAGATTGGTGCAATTGCCAATGGCGGAGGGGATTGCTCCTGTCAGCCGGTTGTAGCTCAGATCCCTGGCGCAGCATTGTATGACAGAGTGTGAGTCAGGGAGAGAGTAAGCATAAGGCACGACCGACCGCTCACCCACCTAGAGCAGTCTCCAGCAGCACTGGTGCAATGTATACTGTCCATTCGCCACGGTGGGCTTGGTTGTCGCCCCTTGGTCCACTGCAGACCAGCGTACCTAGGCTGCTGGGCTCAAGTGGCTTCGTCCATATCTGGACGATCCCTCCTTGAGCAACAACGTGTATTGGCGCCTCACATCAGTAACGTGGTTCAAGGGAGTCTGCCTTTCCAAGTAACTCTCAAAGCATGCCAACAGGACCTCTTCGCCGCATACCCGCCTCTGGTGAATGAGCCTGTTAGTTTTGCTGCCTGGGCTGACGTTTCTGAAGTTAAGGCTCAACCGCGGTTTTCCCGTGCTGCAGCAAGCAACCACTGGAGCATCTCCGGTCTCCTTCAAGGGGTGCTCGAGGCCAGGCTCGGCTCCTATCTGTTTCGTCTTTGGGAGCGTCTGAGTGGCTCCGCGCTTTGCCTTAGCATGCGGGCTTGCGGACAGAAAATGCTTTGTTCTGTGATGCTATGCACCGCTGCCTTGGCTTACCATACCTGTGCTTGGCAGGGGTGACCCAATGTGAATGTGGGCTTATTGAGCATGATGCATTGCTCATGGGTGACCACATGCTCAGGTCTGCCAAAGGCGGTGAGCGCACCCACAACGTCTTACGTGACGCCATGTATGGCATCGTCAAGGAAGCGGGATGTCAAGTGGCGTTTGAGAGCACCGGGATGATGCCCGTCCAACTCCGCGACGGGGTCCCTCGGACGAGGCGTGTCGATGTGGTTGGCGTCCCCCTGGGAGGTGGCAAGCGGCTCCTCATGGACGTCGTCCTAACCGACAGCTTCCGGACGAAGGGCCCCATTACTCCTGAGACCGGCTATGCCGTGAAGGTGGCCAAACAGAAGAAGTTGCACAAGTCCAAGGACCACCCGGCGGGTGATGCCTTTTACCCCCTTGCCATGGACATCCATGGGTGTTACGGGCGTCGGTGGACCTCGTTACTTTCGCTGCTGGCCTCTCAAGCTGACCAGCGGCGCCGGGAACAGGGTGCAGCCCTTCCCGGTGGCTCGGTGCCTTTGGGTCTTGTTTCCTGCTACCGAATGCGTTTATCTATGTGCCTATAGCGGTCCCAGGCGATTGCATGCATCGCCGGGCTGGTCGCGCCATTGCAGCAGCCTCTGGTTTGCGCAGCGGGGTTGCTCTTCCTCCCCTCAGCTCATCTGACTTCCTACTGCTGACACGGGGTATTGAGGGCGCCCTGTCTGCCTAGCCTTTGGCTCCGTCATGAACACCTGTATGCATCTGGCTGGCAGTTTACAGCCGATCCTTCAATGTCAGCAGCCGCATTTCTTTGGGTTTTTTACCCGTGTCAGCCGAAGCGCGACGGCCCACGGGCCAGCCTGCCCCCCGGCTGTTTCCCCTCAGGAGGCCAGGTGTCACGCCACAGGGCGTCGACTGCCATGCAACGTCGAGAGGGCAAAGTAGCAGACAGTCGAGGGACGTATCGCCGCTAAACGGCACTGCCAACGGCTTCCCCCCCTCCGCCGCCTGCGCGGACCTCCGCCGCCTGCGCGGCCCGGGCGCCGTTGCCGCCAGCCTCGCGGGCCTCCTGCCGGGCGAAGACTGCTCGACGACGTACACCCCCATTCGTTCGCCCTCACGCCCCTCACGATATGTTGGCTCAAACTGGCCACCATCTCACTTCATCTGCGCCGCGTGCCGTCTCCTCACGCAGCCCAGCCTGCCACCGCGGCGCCGCCGCCGCCGCCGTCATTAAAAGCTGGATAGAACTGAAGGACCTTATCTGATAAATGATGCGAGGGGAAGAAAAAGCCATACATAAGCAAAAGATAGCAGACGCTGCGGCCGGCGCCGCATGCTCCTGAGGTGAGCCTCCGAGAGCGCACTCGCAGTGGCGGCGCTGCAGGATGTCCAGGCCCCCGAGCTCACCCCGCCAATTCTGTCGAGTTGGGCGGGGCCCAAACCCCTGCGCCGGCTGCAAATCAGACGGTGGCAACTGCGACTGGTACGGCATGCTGTGCGACGTATGCTACAATCGCGTCATCTCGCTGTGTGTGACTGTAGGTATAGTCACATGCAGGTCTACGACTTTGTACCGCCACAAAGTGTAGGCACGGCGACCAAGGCCCGGTGACGTCCATGGGCAGCACACCCCTTTCAGGACGATGCTGGTCTCTTATCGTCACCACCAGGCTCTTGGTGGCAGTAGTCTAGCACGGAGTCTCCTTGATTCACTCAGGGCACTTGACAAGCTCAGCAGACATTTGTCGTCCCTCGACGTGGATTGATGCAAGTGCAGCCAACCCGTGCATTCACAGAGGCTTTGTGAATGCAAACCTCAATGGGAGCATCGCCGCCTCAAGTGGCGACCTGACGGATCATGCTTGTAATGCACTGCTCTCCATATCTCCCTGCTCGCAGTACCAAAGCATTTGGTTGGCAGGCAGCCATGACAAGCTGGTATATCCTGCACTTTTGACAACCTGCATAACAGTGTCACTGGGTCTTAAATGACAACATCTTGTACATGTTGTGCAAGGTACCGCTAAGGCAATCAACTCACAGGAACATGCCCTCTAGGATTGGCAACCGGTTCCAACTTGACCTCGTGTGTACGTTCCAAGCTTCACTCGCCTTGTCTGATGTTCTTCGGATTGCAGAGCAGTTGCCATATAGAGGCCACCATACATTCATATCAAGCCATCAGGTGTGATTCTCAGGAAGCTCATCCAGAGGTGTCGTGGGCTGTGAAAAGCCAGATTCTTCACTGCGCCATTGCTGCCCTCGCGCACTGTCATTCTGAGTTGCGCCTATGTTGGTGTCGCACTTTTCAAATGCGCTGCCGCCTTATTAAATGACGCGCGCCCTTGCCCGGCTAGTGAGGTGGCTCCGATCACCGTATCGCCGTCAAGCCATCTTTCCCACCGTCGTCCATCTCTCGGCCACGTAACTTCGTTACAGCTTCTGTCTGCTGCACACTTCAACTTGCTGCTGTGCCTGTTATTCTGACACTATCATGATGTTTCCAGGAGTTGAGTGTGCCTGGCAATCCTATCTTCCTCTTCAACACACTTTTCAATGAGGCATCACCGTTCTATGACTCTAAAGCTTTGTCGCTGTGCCTGGCGCTGTGTCTGTGTGTAACATGCACTCGAACGTCCACGCAGAAATGGCTTTGCTTAAATGCTAACACTACTGCAGACCTGCCAGGTAAAAGAGCTCTTCAATGTACAGCAGTGTCGGAATAATTGGATGACATATGTTCGCTATCTGAGGTAATCCTCCTGCGAATTTCAGATCCTGTCTTGCATGCACCCTTAGCAGCCTCGTGAGGAGCTACCAGGGCATAGCAGGTGGAAATTTCATGCATCGATGCAGAAATAGTAAGTGACAGTCGCCGTCATCGAGCATTGGCTGACTGCTTCAGTGGCACTGATGGAGCTTCAATTGATGGATACTCCGTTGCTTAGACTACCAAAGTCTCACGTGAACAGGGATTGATTACGATGGCCAGCGTCTGCAACAAAAGCTTACAGGACACTCCCTCGGCAACGGAGTACACCACGGCAAGCTGGTGTCGACAGTCAAGGCCACCCCCATGAGCATTTTCTCCAGAATTCTAGTTGGCTGCTCCGCGGAGTGACGCCGGGATCATGTGGTGACAAGTGGCAGCACGGTCAACGTTCTGCCCTCGACTGCCGCTGAGTGCTGGCACGATGGAACTTTGAGCGAGTGGCAGCACAGTCAACGTTCTGCCCTTGACTGCTGCTAAACGTGGCACGACTTGATTGGAGCCACATGGCGACGGCGGCCGGAGTGCCAGGATGGCGCTCGGCGCGCAGCGCTGCAGCACAACTCCACCGCCCCCCTTCCTGCTGGCACAAGAGCTAGTCAATTGCCGTCCGGTATTCGAGCGTCAGCTAGCGACCTCTATGTGCTGACTCGTGGTTACTGAGCGGGTCAGCTTAGCAGCAGGTGACGTACATTTGTCCAATGTGCTTGCCTTTGTACTTGGCCACACATGGCCTCCCCATCTCTTAATATACACGCATTTTCCCCTTCCGCAAAGCGCGAGCCGGCAGCCGGCCCAACTCCGCTTTCCTGCCACCCCCCTCCGCTGACGCTGGGTATGCGGTCGCCTGCGCCGCTCGGGCCAAAGAGCTCAAGTACGCCGACCATCCGCGGGAAGACGAGTTCTTCCCGTTGGCCATTGACACTCATGGGGCGCTGGGCGCTCGGTGGCTCGAGCTGCTCAACCAGCTCGCCCGCCACGCCATCGCCCGTCGCTCCCACGGGGAGCCGGTGGACTATCCTGCAGCTGAGTCGCTGGCGCAAGTGTACCGTATGCGCCTGGCCGTCTCGCTGCAGAGGTCTATGACCCGCGCGCTGCACCTTCGTGCCGGCAGAGCCCTTGCTGCTGCCTCCGGCTCCGGCCAGGGAACCCACTTCCAGGAGCCTAGCATCTCTGATTCGCACCCCGATGCTGTTGCCAGCCCAGCCCTCCCCCCCTCCCCTTTGGCCGGGCGGCGCTGGGAGTCGAACTCTCGACCTCCCCACTCGGAGCCGCAAAAAAGAAGAGCGCGCACATCGAGGACCCCCACTTGCCGCCGCCGCCGCCATGGTGCCGCTAACGGCACCGCTGCTGCTGCGCGCCGCCGTCGCCGCCGCCCTCCTGCTCGCCGCCGCCGCCGCCGCGGCTAATGGCGCAGCTAACGGCGCGGCCAACGGCGGCCGCGCGGCGCGGCGCCTGCTCGACGACGCGCCGCACTCCGACCGTGAGCGCCTTAACCTTGATCTCCTTCTCGGACCCTCAGCCTGTACACCTGTCGATGTGCTTGCCGTTGTACTTGCCCACTCAGGCCCTCCGTCGCTCAATTTACAGTCCATTCTCTCAGCCTGGCGCTTCGCAGCCATGGGTCCCTTCAGAAGAGCCTTTCTGCACTCTCCGGCCCGTCAAGAACCTCGTCCTTCAGTCCTTCAGTCCTTCAGTCCCCCGGTCCATCCGGTCCTTCGGTTATTTTTGGACTCGAGTCGCTGTACGCTATAGCGCCTTCCCGGCGCTTCGAAGTATATTCGTTTTCTGTTGTAGGCTGGGCAGTCTCAGTTATTGCCCTCTACTGGAAGGGTCCTCCTCTCGTCCTTCCTCCTCAGCCTGGCGCTTCACAGCCATGGGCCCCTCTGCAAGACCTTGTCTGCTGTCGGAGTCCACGAAAACCTGAAGTCACAGCCGAAGTAGTCCACTAAAACCTGCCCTAACGATGTGGTAGGGTAGTCGACGCCCTGTGGCATGACATGGCCGGAGGGGCAGGCCAGCCCGAGGTGCCGGCTCGAAGGGAACCGAGCCAAGCATGTCCACTGATTGGCCCAGGCAAGCAGCTCCAGCCGTGAAAGCGCACCCCTCCTGAGGGGGCCCGCACTCTTGCCCCTCTGACGGACACCATACGCGTCGTGTGGACCTGGTGGCGTCCACGCCGGGAGGTGGCGCGCGGATCATAGCCGATGTAGTCACCACCGATGTGGTCGACCGCTCCAACCTGGGGCTCTCTGCCTCGCGGGCCGGCCACGCTGCCTCGAAGGCCGCTCGCTGCAAGGCGGCCAAGCACTCCGATCACCCACCTGCCGACGAGTTCGTCCCCTTGGCGGTGGACGTGCACGGGGNCTAACCAACTTGGAGCCATGCTCTTGACACTACTTGTAAAAGTTACAAGCTGGATACTGATTGAAGGGTAGCACCATCAGTATCAGGTTTTATTCTGAAGCAACCCAGTAGAGCTTCTACTTTTGTAGGAGTACATTGTCATTCACATACCTCTCGAATGATCTCATAGTGGTGGCGGTGTGCAGGATCCATCAAAAAGTACCTGTCATTACAATCAAGCAGTATCATTGATGATATATACTGACTCCACACTCAGGCAACTCCTTCAGCACAACGACTGCCATGGTCCCTGCAAAGAAGTACATTGTCAATGGACAATTCTAAGATGGACTGTCCTGGTTGACCCATTTGGCAAGTGAGTCCATGTAGCAGCTGCAGAAGGACTGATGCAGTACCTCCTTGAAAACTCCTGGTAGGTGGTGACAAGAAATCTGCGTTGTCCTGTTGCATGACCCTGGTATGTGAAGACTGCTAAAGGGGAGCCCTCACTGTTGTTGGCATGGTTGTCCGCGAAAGCGATTGCCATCTCCTGGCGAGGAAAGGTTGTCCAGACCACTTCACTGTGCCACCCCGTCATCAAGATCCAGGATGTTATCAACAAGTGTAATAGCAGGACATATCAGCAGAAGGAGGTGCGGAGTTAAGGAGGGCTTTGTCACATCAAGCAGTGAAAGCACTCTACCTTGGTGTTATCTTCTGCATGGTGCGCACGTTCAGTCTGATTTCTCGAAGAAGCCGTGCAAAGTTTGCGCCGCAGCTGGTGGCAGAGATCCTCCGTCCAGCTCCATAGAAAGCTTGTGGTGCCATGATGACAGTTCTTGCCTCGGCTACAGTTGACAAGCTTTCAGCTATCTCAGCTTGAGTGCAAGGTCCTGTCTGCTCAAGCTCTTGATGAGAACGTTTGCAATCTCTGCTGGCGTCGTCGTCACGGCCTGACCAATCTGCTTCAGGTGCATCAGGTCCCAGGTCTGCTAGATTTGGCTGATCACAAGAATCATCACCCTTGGGAGTCCTCAGCTGAGATATGGGTTTTTTGGTGTGCTTTCTTCTCCTCGTCAGCTCAGCCAACGCCTGCTCCTGTGTGGTATTCCCTGCGGAGGCGCAGATCAGCATTGACACAAGATATGATCAGTCTGCAGGACGAGGCCCCCTCAGCGGCGGCACTCACAGTAACGACGCGGTCAGGGTCGGAGCTCAGCAACTGGAGATTGAGCCGGCTGAGGGGTCGTCTGCAGCGGTTCCTGTTGGAAGCTCTATTGCACGCAGTCATCAGTGCAAGTTCCTCACAAACGAGCACTCACTGGCTCCTGCTGGTCGGCCGTCCTTCCGGCCCCTGATGTAGCATCGCAGGAGCTGCGCCGCGTCCCCCGACGGCCTTGGCTTTGCCAGCACGCGGCAACACTTCTTTTCGCTCATCGGCTCTAGCTTGGTCCCCGTCGTGGCAATGTGGAGCAACCAAGCACGGCAAGCGTTGCCAAGCACGCGCCACGAGGTGCCCACGCCTCCGCCAGAGGACGATTGGTGAGCCGCCGACGGTCCGCCAGCTTTGATTCGCGCCGTCTGAGGGCTCTGAATCCAGCCACGGACAAGACGTCTCCGCCGCCGCCGCCACCGCCGGCGGCGGCGACGGCGGCGGCCCCTGCGGCGCCGGCAACGGCAGCTGGGCGGGCGTCACCTGCCGCGGCGGCCGCGTCACGCTCCTCAGCCTCCAGGCATTCGGCCTGTATGGCGCGTCTCCGCCGAGCTCGGCAAGCTGGCGGCCATGGAGCAGCTCGACCTCAGCTTCCTGTCGGGCCCCATATCGCCGGCGCTCGGCGGCCTGTCGGCGCTGCAGTATCTCCTGCTGTACAACAACAGCCTCGACAGCGCCATCCCGCCGGCGCTGGGCAGCCTGCAGCGCCTCAACTTCCTGGAGCTTGGCATCAACTCCCTCACCGGCGCCGTGCCGGCGGCACTCTGTAATGCCTCGGCGCTGTTGGTCCTCGACCTGCAGGGCAACGGCCTCGCCGGCGCTGTGCCCACGTGCCTCACCAGCGGCTCGCTGCCTTTGCTCTTGTACCTCAAGCTCGCAAACAACCAGCTGAGCGGCCATGTTCCTGACCCGACGGGCGTGCCAGTGCTCAGGGGCATCGACGTGTCCTACAACAGCTTCTCGGGCCCAATCCCGCACGGCATCTGCAAGTGCCGCCTGCTGGTTGAGCTGAAGCTCCCGTACAACAGCCTGAGTGGCAGAATTCCGGCGTGCCTCGGCGCCCTTCCGCTAACCACGCTGTTGCTCAGTGGCAATCTGCTTACCGGCAGCATCCCCCCGACACTTGGCAACCTGTCGTTGGTCACCATGTTTGCGCTCAACACCAACGGGCTGACCGGCAGCATCCCACCGCAGCTTGGCGGCCTCAGGAAGCTACAATATCTGCGGCTGTACAACAATTTCCTGACTGGCAGCATCCCAGCAGGCCTCGGCGCTCTCCCCCCGACTGCTGTTTCTGTACCTCTTCAATAACAGCCTCACGGGGCCAATCCCTGCAACCCTTGGCAGATTAGCCTCGGTGCAACGGCTCGACCTCTCCTTCAATCGGCTCAATGGCAGCATTCCTGCGAGTCTTGGCAGCTTGCGATCAGTGGTAAATCTCAACATGGGCTTCGACGACCTTTCGGGTGGGCTTCCCCCAGAGATTGGCAGCCTGCACAGGCTTCAGAACTTTGGAGTGCCCAGCAATCGGCTGACCGGTGCCATACCGCGCAGCTTCGGAGCTCTACGTCAGCTGCAGATCCTCAGCCTTAGTGACAACAACTTCACGGGCACCATTCCGATGGAGCTCGCCAACTGCTCGCACCTCACCACAATTGATTTCAGCAGCATTAGGCTGTCAGGCAGCATTCCGCCAGCGCTCTCGCGCCTCCTGCTCCTGTCCGGAATCTACCTGGGCAACAACACGCTCTCTGGTGGCCTGCCCTCCAAGCTGCTGGCCGCGCCCAGCCTGGTTGTTCTGGACCTCTCGAGCAACAGGCTCGGCGGCAGCATTCCTACTGGAGCCGCCACTCACAGCACGCTCTACAGCCTCGACCTGTCCAGCAACAACTTCAGCGGGTTGCTCCCATCTGATCTTGGGAATGTGACAAGCCTGCAGTATCTCCAGCTTGATAACAATCAGGTGAACTCCGTCAGAGCATGACCCACCTGCTGGTAGATCTCTTGTGCTGCCTACTAAAGTTGCGACGGCCTTACAGCTTCATATTGAAATTTGTAAAATGAGCAGGCCAGTCAGGTCTAATTCGAGCTTGTGAGCACTCTGCCGCAGCTGTCGGGCCTGTTGCTGGCGAGCCTCGGCGCGCTTGTCAATCTGCGGAGCCTGTCACTGCACGCCAACCACTTCCATGGAGCCATCCCACCGACGCTTGGGCAGCTGCCGTTCTTGCAAAATTTGGACCTGTCTGCCAACAAGCTGGATGGTGGTATTCCTGCTACACTCGCCAGCATTGCCAACCTGACCCAGTTTAACGTCTCCACCAACAACCTCAGTGGCGCCGTGCCCACAACTGGCGTCTTTGCGGCGTTCAATGCCAGCAGCTATTTGGGCAATGCGGGCCTGTGCGGCGGGCCCCTCCCTCCATGCACCTCGATGTCGTTCTCCCACCGTAGCTCCCCAAGCCTCTCCACTGGAGGCATTGTAGGCATTGCGATTGCTGCTGCAGCAGTAGTGGTGGTACTGGGCCTCGTCTTGGTCAAGCAGATGCGAGCTCACAAGGAGAACCCTTCTAGTCTGCATTTCTTAGATTGGTTATTGTCATCCAAAGCAATCCGGTGGTCTCTAGCTACAGACAGCACGGGGTTGTCTGAAAGCAGCAGCGGCAAAGCATACCGCACGGGCCTGGTGCACTTTCTTTCCCATGAAAAGAGCCAGTTCACCATGGACGACATCCTGGCTGCAACAGAGAATTTCAGCAACGAACACCTCATAGGCCGTGGTGGCTTTGGCTCCGTCTACAAGTAATTATGCACTTCAGTTGTCCTACAATGAAGCTAGCCTGCTTCGTGGCTTGAGTCTATGCTTTCTCACCTCTTTTCCTTGTCACTTAGAGTCAAGGGGTCACTCTTCCTGATTTCGTTTCCACCTTCGCAGAGCGGTGCTCCCGTCGGGCCTGGTTCTGGCAATCAAAAAGCTGGTGACGGGCGGGAACCAGGGGCCCAAGGAATTCCTCGTAGAGGTGGAGACACTCAGCAACATCAAGCACATCAACCTGGTGGCGCTGCGGGGCTATTATGCCAGCTCTGGCCCATCTGCCAATCAGGAGCTCCTTATTATTTATGACTACGTGAACGGCGGCAGCTTGGAGGAAGCGCTTAATAAGAACCTTCCCCTGCTCGCCAAGCTTGACCCCTGGGCATTCCACCGAAAAGTAGCACTAGGCGCAGCTCGCGGGATCAGGTACTATGCTATCATACACATACATCCTGCATATGTGCATCTACTCCTCTCAGTAGTCGTCACATATTTGTGCTGACAGGCAGCATTTGCTCTGCATTGCTCTTGTGGCATAAACAACCTGTGGACCACCGTCACAGATACTTGCACGAGGAGTGCACGCCAAGAGTGGTGCATCGTGATATCAAGCCGGCAAATATCCTGCTCACTGAGCAGGGCGAGGCTCGCGTGGCTGACTTTGGCCTTGCCAAGCATTTCGATATCACAGACACACACGTCAGCACAGTTGTAGCTGGTGAGCCAAGTAGCATTGGGCCTGTCATACCTAATATAGTATGTATGGGGCCGCCCTGTGTTTCTGGTCTGGCACGCTTGTGCTCTTGCACAGACCTGCTCGCTGAAGCATTTTTCCTGATTGCATCACCTTGCCAGGTACAATTGGGTACCTGGCACCCGAGTATGCGGTGAGTGGCCAGGTGAATGAAAAAAGCGACGTCTTCAGCTTTGGCATAGTGCTGCTGCAGCTCGTCACAGGACGCAAGCCTACCAACATCCAGTTTGCGTCAGTTGATGGCGATGGCAGCATAGTGTTCTGGGTTGCACGTCTGCTGCAGGAGGGCGCACCTTCAAGTTCCCTGCTAGACCCCACTCTGCTGGCACTCCTAGCCGACAACAGCGCCAACCCTGCGGCTGCAGCGCAGAGCGGCGAGCTGGAGGAGGAGATGTTCGGCATGCTCAAGCTTGGGCTGGTGTGCACGCAGCAAGCTGCGGCCTCACGGCCGTCAATGAGCCATGTTGTCCAGCTGCTGGAGGATCTTCGCAGCTTTGGCTCCCGGCCAGCTTTACAGCTACCTGGGCATGTAGAGAAGCAAGGTTACGGCAGCGAGTCCGAGTTACCTTGTGTGCCCTTAATGTAGATAGACATGAGCAAAAGCCATTCGTTATCAACCATACATCCTCATTGATCACTTAGAATTTGAGCGATGCTGGTTGTCCTTGTAGTCTCCAGCACCATGACTTAGGCCATCATTCAGCATTTTCATGTATTCACCCTTTTGCAACTCTTGAGCAGCACTCATCTCTCAAGAAGAGCCAATGCCCATGCAGTCAAGCTGCAGCGCATGCTCTACGAAGGAAAGTGACCATGGCTGAATGTGCAGGAAGTGTATCAATATTACAGAATTTGAACATGCTGCAACACACGTGGGGTTCCGAGGCTTATCGTGCAACATCTGTCCAAGCAGGCAAGCACCAAACATCAGCTTAGCTGTTGTTGGATGCTTATATGAGGATAAGCCTGCACCTCTTTATCATATGCTAGAAGAAGCTCCAATTGCACCCAATGCTTGCAGAACTTATGCACATGCACAATATCTGATAAGAAAGCTGGCCAGCTGGCTTGTCGATGTACTGGTCTACTTCGTGGCCTTGCCCATATGTAGGCAGGAGCCAGTGACCTGATTGGCCGAGGGGGCGCACGGGCACCAGGCAATGTGCTTGCAATGGTGACACCGTATACAAGGTGTTGATGAGCAGCCGCCATTTGTGAGCAAGTGCGCCCGTGCGTGTCCAACATTGTGAAGGGCGCACGTAGAAGACTAACCACATGTCACTCACCTCGTGATGTTGACCTCGTATTCGGCCTCCTTCAGGAATAGATGATGTATTGCTTCTCCTGATGCTGACAATGTGATTCGCGTACTTATGCTCCACCAGCGCCTGCAGCCTTGCCAACCGCGTCCCCGCCTCCTCCGCCGACTTCGTGAGTAATCTGGTTTCAATAATGTTTGGTGACAACGGCTGCGATGACATCTGGGCCCTCCTTCGGCACCTCTCCATTCCGCACCTCTCCATCTTGCTCCGGGGTTCCCAGGCATTTGCCGTGCATTTGCGGGCAGGCCGCGCCTTGGCTGCCGCATCTGGGTCTTGGATGACTGTTTTCCAGCTTTTCGGGCACCCATTCGAAGTAGCCTTCCACGCTTGGTTTGCATTTCTGGGCCCCTCTCTCTCTCTCTTCGCAGGCAGGCCGCTCTTTGGCTGCCGCCTCAGGTCTCGGCGTGGCAGATCTTTCTTGGCTCCTAAATACTCGGACTCTCGGCTGCTGACTTGCTCTTATAGAACACCCACTCGCAGTAGCCACTGCGGTTTTGCACTTGCCGGCTTCTTCGGACTTGTCCACTCAACTGGGCTTGCCTCTCTCGTACACAAGTGTTGCCCCCTTGGAAGAGCTTTCTTTTCTCTGTGAAGGAGCTTTCTGTTGGAGAGCTTCTTCTCTCGTTTCCGCCTGCTATTAACTATTCAGAACAGCTGTTTCAATATAAGGCGATGGCTGTGACCAGCCAAAAAGTCGCTCCCACTTGCGGCCGTAGAGAGGAAGCTTTTCTGTTGATGTAAGGGTTTCGAACGCCCCTAAACCTTGTGCAGGCGAGTTGAGCAGCGCTGACTTCAAACGCCGCTGGCTCTTAGCTCAGGTCCTACGCGCCTCTCTATCTCCCTCCAGCGGTCCATGGCCCACTCCTTGCACCCGCGTGCCGGCCGTGCTCGTAGTTGCGGCCTTGGCTTTCCTCAAAGGGATTGCTTTCCAGCTGCTACCTTTCGGCTTTGCGGCTCCTCCCTCGTGGTCACTAAGTCCTCCATCCTGATCAAGCTCTGAGACAGCGCTTCTTCCCCAGTCCCTCTGGATTCTTTTACGTTTTCTTCCACCAAGCAGTGTACGTGCTTGCTTCCGCCTCCCCTCTTGAGTTCACGAGCACTCTCTCTTGCATAAATTCAGCGCCTTTCTAGCCCCTTCCAACATTGTTCTTACGTATCTGGGCTGGCCACTACTTCTCTCTCTACAGCCATCGCCGCATACTTGATAGAGTCATCGTCATTCTTTCGGCGAGTCTTCTAAGACATTCACGAAAGAACGATTGATGTAACACGTGGCACGTCCTCAAGTCACCAGCTGCCTTGTGAGTCAGCGGATGTCGGCTCGGCAGTCCAAGCCGGTCAACGAGGCCAAGCACGTGCAGGCGCCGCAAAGGCGGCGGCGCTGGGCCAGGGT
>WELB01000153.1:221626-238188 GCA_009602725.1 Spirogloea muscicola | reverse complement strand
GCCGCCGCCGCGCTTGCCAGCCGCCGCCGCCGCCTTGCTCCGCATTCGAAGCCCGGCGCTGGCCACGCCGAGGCTCCCGCCCACGGGCGCTGCCGAGCTCGCGCTGCAAGCCGCAGCGCCTGTGGCGGCAGCTCGTCGGACGAATTGTGATTCCGCTGCGCAATTACATCTCTGCGCTCGCCGCGGCCGGTCGTCGCGCTGACGCTGCGGCGGTGGCTTGGCTGGCAGCGATGGCGCGGCGGACGAGACGGCGCTGCTGGCCTTCAAGGACGGCGTGCGCGACCCCCGCGGCGTCCTCGCCGGCTGGGCACCCGGCGGCGCCGGGCCCTGCGGCAACGGCAGCGGCGGCGCCTGGGTGGGCGTCAGGTGCCGCCGCGGCCGCGTCACGGAGCTGAACCTCGAGGCGTCCGGGCTGTCCGGCGGCATTTCCGGCGCGCTCGGCGGCCTGGCGGCGCTGGAGCAGCTCAACCTCGGCACCAATGCCCTCTCGGGGCCCATCCCGCCGGAGCTTGGCGACCTGGCGGCGCTGCAGCAGCTCCTGCTGTACAACAACAGCCTCGGCGGGGCCATCCCGCCGGCGCTGGGCCGCCTGCGGCGCCTCAGCTTCGTGGGCCTCGCATACAACTCCCTCTCCGGCGGCGTGCCGGCGGCACTCTGCAATGCCTCGGCCATAGTTCTCTTGCATCTGGAATCTAATCGCCTCACGGGCAGCCTCCCGCCATGCCTCACCAATGGGTCGCTGCCAACGCTCCTCTACCTCCTGCTTGGCACGAACAACTTCAGCGGCCGCATCCCCGACACCACTGGCGTGCCGGCCCTGAGGTCGCTGGACCTCTCATTCAGCTGGGCCTTCGTGGGTCCAATCCCACAAAGCATTTGCAAATGCCGCGTCCTGGAGATCCTGTACCTTCACTATAACAGGCTGACCGGCACCATCCCAGCGTGCCTTGGCGACCTGCCCTTGCTCCAGTATCTGTGGCTCAACGACAATCGGCTCACAGGCAGCATTCCGCCGACAATTGGCAATCTGTCGGCGCTCACCCTCCTCAGCCTCTACAGCAACCGCCTGACTGGCAGCATTCCGCCAGAGCTCGGCCAACTCTCGGCGATGACCGACCTGCGGCTGTACAACAACCGGCTCACGGGTAGCATCCCAGCAAGCCTCGGGGCGCTTCACCGTCTCCAGCTCATGTACCTCTTCGACAATAAGCTCACAGGGGCGATCCCGGCAGCCCTCGGCAGCCTGGCCAAGCTGCAGCGCCTCGATGTCTCCATCAATGGGCTCAATGGGAGCATCCCAGCAAGCTTCAGTGGTCTGCACTCGCTGCAAAACATCGCCCTGGCGGTAAACGAGCTGACGGGTACAATTCCACGGGAGCTTGGAACACTGCACAATCTGCAGGGCTTGGAACTCACTGCCAACCGACTCAGCGGGGGCATCCCGCATGAGCTCGGAGCTCTGAGGCAGTTGCAGTATCTCTCCTTGAGGAACAACGCCCTGAGCGGCTTGATTCCGCCGGAGCTTGCCAACTGCTCGCGCCTCAGCTCCCTGTACCTCGGCAACAATCGACTGTCTGGCACCATCCCGGCTGCGCTTGCACGCCTCCAACTCCTGTCTGCACTTGATCTCAGCAACAACATGCTCTCTGGCAGCCTGCCCTCCGATGTGCTGGCCGGGCCCAGCTTGGTGGTGCTGGACCTCTCTGGCAACTTGCTCGGAGACATCATCCCCGGCGGTAGTGGCCTCTACAACACGCTGTACAGCCTGAACCTGTCTGGCAATGCTTTCAGCGGGCTGCTCCCACCCGACCTCAGCAATCTTACTAACCTGCAGTACCTCCAGCTCGATGACAATCAAGTGAGCTTCGACCCTACAATGCACGTATGCTTCCAAAGCTGTTAGTGCTTCCTTGAGTGAGCATCGATCCTCGGCTTCCTCGCTATCAACACCTGAAAGCTTGAATGAGAGGGCTCAGCAAGCTCCTGTGTACCCCCCGCAGCTGTCGGGCACAGTGCCAGCAAGCCTCGGTGGCCTGGTGAATCTGCGGCGCCTGTCGCTGCATACCAACAAATTGTATGGCCCCATCCCGGCGACTCTTGGCCAGCTGCCCTTCCTGCAGGCCCTTGACCTTTCCACCAACGAGCTGAACGGGGCAATTCCTAGCGCTCTTGGCAACATTGCCATGCTGACCTACTTCAACGTCTCCTACAACAACCTCAGCGGTGCCGTGCCTACTGTGGGCGCCTTGACGGCCTTCAAGGCCACCAGCTATGCTGGAAACGCGGGCCTGTGCGGGGGCCCTCTTCCACCATGTGCCCCTGTGAAGTCCGAATCTTCAAGCATCTCCACAGGAGTGGTTGTTGTCATTGTCATTGGTGCAGCAGCAGTGGTGGTGGCACTGGTCCTTGTTGTCCTGAGGCTGAAGCTCGGTAGCAACGAGGCGTTTTTGTTCACACTTCTCCAGCCTTGTCTGTGGACGCCCAGTGCACTCCGGCAGTCAAAGGGCAGCTCAGGCGGGCTCCATGGGAGCCCGCTCAGGACAGGCCTGGTGCTCTTTCTTGGCCAGGGCAAGAGCCAGTTCACCATAGACGACCTTCTTACTGCCACAGACAACTTCAGTGAGGCACACCTCATTGGACGCGGCGGGTTTGGCTCCGTGTACAAGTAAGTTCTTATCTCAGAGGTCCTCATATGAATTTACCATTCTTGATAGCTTTGATAGGCACTGTCACTATCCAGCTTCCTGAAGCTGACGTCTAGATCTCCTTCTGAAATTGAGACAAAGACCACGTGACACCTCATCATTGCAGGGCAATCCTGCCGTCGGGCCTGGCGCTGGCTGTCAAAAAGCTGGTGACGGGCGCAGGGCAGGGGCACAAGGAGTTCCTGGCGGAGGTGGAGACGCTTGGCGGCATCAAACACATAAACTTAGTCTCGCTGCGAGGCTACTATGCCAGCTCTGGCCCATCGGCCACCAAAGAGCTCCTTATCATATACGACTTCATGAGTGGCGGCAGCCTGGAGGACGCGCTCGACACGGTGACCACCCGGCTGGCCATGATGGAGCCCTGGACGTTCCGCTGCAGAGTTGCACTAGGTGCTGCTCGCGGGATCAGGTGGGGAGCTGTCGCAGCGATGTCTTTCCCGACATCTATTGCATGTCTTCCATCGTTCAGATACACTTCCCCGGCTTAGAGTGTTTCTGCATGTCCCTACAGCAGGCATCACTGATAGTTCAAAACTCTCCTACAGGTATTTGCACGAGGAGTGCACACCTAGAGTGGTACACCGTGACATTAAGCCGGCAAACATCCTGCTCAGTGAAGAGGGCGAGGCTCGTGTTGCCGACTTTGGCCTCGCCAAGCATTTCGATCTGACAGACACGCACATGAGCACGGCAGTGGCTGGTGAGGCGGAGTGCTACCTGCTCTCATTGACATGCTATCATGCTAATGTCAAAATGGGTTCTTGATTGCAGCTGCACGCTCAAGCATTTCTGTTGCTGCAAATCCAGGTACAATTGGGTATCTTGCTCCAGAATATGCCTCTAGCGGCCAGGTGAATGAGAAGACCGACGTCTTCAGCTTCGGTATTGTGCTGCTGCGACTTGTTACTGGTTGCAAGCCCACCGACTTGCGGTTTGCTGCAGCAGAAAGCGATGGCAGCTTGGTGCACTGGGTCAACCGCCTGCTGCGGGAGAAAGCGCCCCTGACTGCCTTCCTCGACCCCTTGCTACTGCGGCTCGTGGCAGCCAATGGGTTTGTCCCCGTGGCTGGGCCGCAGAGCGGTGAACTAGCAGACGAGATGCTGGGCATGCTCAAGGTGGGGCTGGCGTGCACCCGGCAGGCTCCGTCCTCGCGGCCATCGATGGGCCAAGTCGTCCAGCTCCTGGAGGACCTTCGCAGTTTTGGGGCTCGGCCAGCATGACCTCCGCCGTGCCGAACTCTCAGAAGGATGGACGTGGCCCTCTAGTAAGACGCTCTCGTGTCGTCATACTCGTGTAGCGCAGCTCAAGCAGAGGGTACGGGTCCGGTTCGGTTGCCTGGCTACTATATCTATGACGTCGTCTGCACGCAGTGGTCTTTGAGGGAAGCTTTGCAGGCGTGCAACGCAAGTCGGCCTGCAACCCAGCTGGTCGTGCCTACCCTTCTCTATTCTTTCATTGTTTCAATTTCCCCCCCGGTGAAAGAACTGAGCTCTTTCAAAGGGGGCGGGGGTTGTGAATAGCCAGCCCAGGTAGAGCGAACAAGGCTTAATTTGCCGAAAGGCGCCAAAAATCACACAGCTATGCAACAGACTACAGCAAATGGGAGCTTACTTTGCTTGCTTTCCCTGGTCCCCTTCTCGTACTTAGTTCATTCTTTTTTGGGCTGGCTTTTCCAGCCCCTATCCTCAATGGGCGAGCCCTTCCCTTACTTTCCTCGAGTCAGCAGCCGCACATCAGAGTAACTTGCAGCTGGAACTGAGGCACCTCGACGATACCCAGAAGTAGCAGCCAAAGCGTGGCCTGCCCGCAAGTGCACTGTGTTAGCCTGGGAAAGTTGGAAGGAGATGACCAGTTGCATGCAGAACACCTGGGCAAGCGACCCGGCGGCTTCGAAGCCGCCTTGCTGTCCTGCCGACGATCGATTGCCCGCCGTGCAAGCCGCTGCAGAAAGGCCCAGCCACAGATGCGTAATGCCCCGTGCACGACCATCGTGAGCGCCAACCTCATCACAGGCAGGTCATTTACGTTATGGCGCTCTTCCCTGCTAGCAGCCTTTCCAACCGCGTGCCCTGCTTCCGTTGCTGGTTTATGGGATTGGCGGAGTCGACGGAGTCGGTAGTCACGATGTCCACTATGATTCGTGGACCCCCTCTGGGCAGGATTGACCAGGTCAGCGCACCGTGTATGGAGACGACCGTCAGGCAACAGCTGGATGGGCATGACAGACGTGTTCTCCAGAAATGAAGTGGCTCTCCCAAAGGGGGCGAGGGCTGTGAACAGCCAGCCCCCAAATCATTGACACAGTCCGAAGGGGCCAAACCGCTGTCTCCGAGCTTGGGTAGGATGAATCACTTAGTAATCACAAGTGAGGAGCCGTGATTCCGAAGGACTAGCAGCCGGAAAGCAATCCCTATGACGAAAGGCAGAGGCTGCAGCTAAAGCACAGCCGGCACGCAAGGCGTGGGCCACGGACCGCTGGAGGACCGACCTCTATCGGAAGAGGCGCATCCGATAGACCCGAGTAGCGAGCCAGCGGCGTTAAAGTGAGCCTGCCCACCTCGCCTGCGGGAGAGCCCCGTGCACTTCCCGAGCCAGGGTTACGAATGCGTCCCCTGCCGGGATGCGTGCTTCGTCGTTTTGGTGCGAGCGGCATTGTCCTCGCAGCATGGCCAGCCCTCGAGGCAGAAAGCCCCGGATTGGAGCGGTCCACCACAACAGTGGTGACAATACGGGGACAACGTGCGGGGTGACAACACGGGGGCAACATCGGGGATGACGTGCGGGCCGCCGCCTGCCGTGGTGGCCACCAGGTCGACCCGCCGAGTGTGGAGTCCATCCGCCTTCTGCAGGATAGGCATGAAGGATGTATTCTCCAGCGCCACAGTGTACCCAGCCTCCAGGAAAATGCCGAACGTGGAATCCCTGAGGAGGTCATGGGCAGCAGTGCGCTCGCCTCCGGTTGCGCAGCGGAGGCAGCTCCGCTGGATCCGTCGACCGTTCCCCGCACTCGCACTACAGCACTCCCAAAGGACAGGGCGGGGGGATTCAGCAGGCGATGGACCGCCGTTCGGAAGATCTCGTCCGGCATCCGCTCGTAGAGCGGAAGGGCGGTGAGCCAGGCCGCCGGGCCAGGGGAGGATGCCGACCGCAGCCGGGCCTGCCCGCGCACGTCTGTCGGGGGGAGTAGCTGCAGCGTGGCCGTGAAGGCTGCCTTGCGACCTCGGCCATGTACCGCGCCTGCGCCCGCAAGTCGGCGGAGTGGACCAAGTGTGCAAAGGTGACCACGCCGTTACCATGCGGCGAGTTAGGCATGGTGAGCCGAGCGAAGCGCCACTTGAAAGGGCAGCAAAATGGTCTTCACTTCCGCCACAGCCTGCTGCAACATAGGCCGCCCATCGAGGAAGAAGCGCTGTGACATCGACGCGGCGATCTGTGCGTCTAGCTGCCGAGTACGCTGGCCTGCAGGCGCCGGCGAGCGAGCGGCGGCCAAGGCCGCCATGGCCAAAAGGCAGAGTGGCCTGGTGCACAGCAGCTGGAGACGTGAGGAAGCCCTTGTGGCGGATAAGGTCGCCACGCTCTTTAGGACGCCGGTGTCGAATGTGGCATAGGCCGCCCGCACCTCGGGGCAGGGAGGGGTAGCCCGCGTGAGGTGGTGGGGGATAAAAACAGGACGCTGCAGGATGCTCTTGGTGAGCATCGCCAGGGCCAGCTGCATGTCCTGCAGCTGTGAGGCGGGCCGCAGGCCGGAGGTGCTCCCGGAGCTGGGCTGCTCGTCCAGGAGAGACGGTGTGCCGATTGGGACACCCAAGATGGTGAGGTCGCCCGAATGAGTCTGGCACCCCTGGGGCAGTGGCAAGGGGACAGGAAGTCCCCCAGGAGACCACGCGACGCACATCTCAGCCCTGATGGACACTCCGAGGGCGGCCAGCTGTTGCCGTAGTGTGGCGGTGGCTGCCACCACGCCCCACGGGCTGCCGGACCACTTTGGTGTCGCTCAGCGTAGGTTGGCAGGAGGACGCGGGGGTGCGCCCCGGCGGTGGCCTGGAGAGCGCGGCTGTGAGCCAGCACAGAAAAGAAGCCCACCAGAGGATCCCCTTGGCGAGTGCCCGTCTGGGTCCGCAGCGTCTCCACCTCGCCGCTCCTTGTCTGCCACAGCAGGTCGCTCGGCTAGCCATGGCCGAGCCGGGAAGGCGGGCAAGCTCGGGGACGAGCTCACATCTGATGTTCGAGCTGCTTCACAACAGTCGGTGCTGGCGTACGGAGGTGGGAGATCTGAAGCAGCCGCCCCGTGGCCAATGTCCAAGTGCCACGTGGCATGCATAACTGGAAGTCGGCTGGGCAGTTGGAGGGCGCCGCACGGGCAGTCGCCGCTAGTGCGGCGGCGCCGGGCGAGGGGCCAATCCGCGTATCGGCAGATTCTATGGGGCTGAGTGGCCAGATCCAGATCGACGGCCGTACCGTCACCCCGCGGCCGGCCGGCCCAGGAGTCGGCAATCCCGAGGGCCCACATTCTCGGCAACCCCGGGGGCCCGCATTCTCAGCCGCCTCCCGCGGCGGCCCGCGCGCCGCGGAGCCCGCCGCCGCCGCCGGCNAAAAAAAAAAAAAAAAAAAAAAAAAAAAAACTGCCGCGGCTGCCGCCGCTGCTGCTGCTGCTTCTGCTCCCGCCGCTGCTGCGATGCGCCGCGCCAGCCTGCTGCAGCGCCGCCGCGGGGTGAGCCTGCCGCCGCCGCCGCGCTTTCCAGCGCCGCCGCTGCCGCGCTCCGCATTCGTGGGTCCCGGCGCTGGCCCACGAAGAGGCTCCCGCCCACGGAGCTCGCGGTGCAGGCGGCAGCGCCTGTGGCGGCAGCTCGTCAGAAATGTCACCATTCCGCCTGCGGCTGCTGGCGTTCCTCTGCTCGCGCCTTGGCCGGTCGTTGAGCTGACGCTGCGGCGGCGGCTTGGCCGGCAGCAATGGCGCGGCGGATTAGGCGGCGCTGCTGGCCTTCAAGGACGGCCTGCGCGACCCCCATGGCGTCCTCGCCGGCTGGGCAGCCGGCGGCGCCGGGCCCTGCGGGATTGGCAACGTCTCCTGGGTGGGCGTCAAGTGCCGCGACGGCCGCGTCACGCAGCTGGACCTCGAGGCGTCCGGGCTGTCCGGCGGCCTCTCCAGCGCGCTCGGCGGCCTGGCGGCACTGGAGCAGCTCAACCTCGGCAACAATGCCCTGTCGGGGCCCATCCCGGCGTCGCTCGGCGACCTGGCGGCCTTGGAGCAGCTCGTGCTGTACAACAACAGCCTCAGCGGCGCCATCCCAGCTTCGCTGGGCCTCCTACCGCGCCTCAACTTCCTGGGCCTCGCCTACAACTCCCTCTCTGGCGCCGTGCCGGCGGCACTCTGCAACGCTTCGGCCATCGTCCTCTTCGATACGAGTTTCAACGGCCTCACTGGGAGCCTCCCGCAATGCCTCACCAATGGGTCGCTGCCAATTCTCCTCTTCCTCCTGCTTGGCTCGAACAACTTCAGCGGCCGCGTCCTCGAAACCACTGGCGTGCCGGCCCTGAGGTCGCTGGACATCTCATATAATGCCTTGGTGGGCCCAATCCCACAAAGCATTTGCGAGTGCAGCCTCCTGCAGGAGCTGCACCTTTTCAACAACAGCCTGACCGGCATCATCCCAGCGTGCCTCGGCGGCCTGCCCATGCTCACGATGCTTAGGCTCCACGACAATCGGCTCACAGGCAGCATCCCGCCGACGTTCGGAAACCTGTCGAGGCTCACATATCTCGGACTCTACAGCAACCAACTGACTGGCAGCATTCCGCCAGAGCTCGGCCAACTCTCGGCGCTGACCTCCCTGCGACTGTACAGCAATCGGCTCACAGGCAGCATCCCAGCAAGCCTCGGGGCGCTACACCAGCTCCAGATCCTGTACCTCTTCGATAATAACCTCACAGGGACGATCCCGGCAGTCCTTGGCAACCTGACCGCAATGCAGCGCCTCGATCTCTCCACCAATCGGCTCAGTGGGGGCATCCCGGCAAGCTTCAGTGGTCTGCGGTCGCTGCAATATCTCACCTTAACTGGAAACGAGCTGACGGGTCCAGTACTTCGGGAGCTTGGAACACTGCACAATATGCAGAGTCTAGACGCCAGTGGCAACCGACTCGGCGGGGGCATCCCGCGTGAGCTTGGAGCTCTGCACCAGTTGCAGTATTTCTCCTTCAGCAACAACAACCTGAGCGGCTTGATCCCGCCGGAGCTTGGCAACTGCTCGCGCCTCTCCTCACTGTACCTCAGCAACAACCAACTGTCTGGCACCATCCGGGCTGCGCTTGCACGCCTCCCAAACCTGTCTGTACTTGATCTCAGCAACAACACGCTCTCTGGCAACCTGCCCTCCGAGCTGCTGGCCGCGCCCAGCTTGGTGGTGCTGGACCTCTCTGGCAACTCGCTCGGAGACATCATCCCGCCGGTAGTGGCGTCTACAGTACGCTGTACAGCCTGGACCTTTCTCACAATGCTTTCAGCGGGCTGCTCCCAGCCGACCTCAGCAATGCCACCAGCCTGCAGTACCTCCAGCTCGACAACAATCATGTGAGCTCTAGCCCTGCAATGCACGTATGCCAACAGAGCTGTGTTGTGCTGCCTCTAGTGAGCTTCGATCTCCTTGGCTCCCGCGGTAACAGTACCTGAAAAAAGAGGGCTCAGCAAGCTCCTGTGTACCTTCCGCAGCTGTCGGGCACACTTCCAGCAAGCCTCAGTGGCCTGGTGAATCTGCGGAGCCTGTCCCTGCATGCCAACAGATTCTCTGGCCCCATCCCGGCAACTCTTGGCCAGCTGCCCTTCCTGCAGGTCCTTGACTTTTCCACCAACGAGCTGAATGGGACAATTCCTAGCGCTCTTGGAAACATCACCACGATCACCTACTTCAATGTCTCCTACAACAACCTCAGCGGTGCCGTGCCCACTGCGGGCGCATTCACGGCCTTCAAGGCTACCAGCTATGCTGGGAATGCCGGCCTGTGCGGGGGGCCTCTTCCGCCATGTGCCCCCGTGAAATCTAAGTCTTCAAGCATCTCCACAGGGGCAGTTGTTGGCATCGCCATTGGTGCAGCAGCAGTTCTGGCGGTGGCACTGGTCCTTGTTGTCCTCAAGCGAAAGCACGGTCGCCATGAGGCGTTTTCATTCACACATCTCCAGGACTGGTTGTGGACGCCCGGTACCTTTCGGAAGTCACAAGGCAGCTCGGGCAGTTTCCGTGGGGGCTCGTACAGGACAGGCCTGGTGCTCTTCCTTGGCCAGGGCAAGAGCCAATTTACCATGGACGACCTCCTCACTGCCACGGACAACTTCAGTGAGGCACACCTCATTGGTCGTGGCGGTTTCGGCTCCGTGTACAAGTAAGCTCTTACATCGGAGGTCCTCATTGTGATTGTATCCTGCAGGATAGCTTTGAGCTTTGGGGAATGTCATCATCCAAGTTCCTGAGGTTGACTTATGACTCTCTGCCTGAAGTTGAGGCAAACACCTTGTGATACCTCGTTATTGCAGGGCGATCCTGCCGTCGGGCCTGGTGCTGGCTATTAAAAAGCTGGTGACAGGCGCAGGGCAGGGGCAGAAGGAGTTTCTAGCGGAGGTGGAGACGCTTGGCGGCATCAAACACATAAATTTGGTGTCGCTGCGAGGCTACTATGCCAGCTCTGGCTCATCGGCCACCGTAGAGCTCCTGATTATCTATGACTACATGAGTGGCGGCAGCTTGGAGGACGCGCTCGGCAGAGTGACCCCCTGGCGGACCATGATCGAGCCCTGGACTTTCCGCTGCAGAGTCGCACTAGGTGCTGCTCGCGGTATCAGGTGGGGAGCTGTCTCAGGGATGTCTTTCACGAAATCTACTATGCTTTCCTCATAGTTATGAAACATTCCCCCAGCTTTTAGTATTTCTGCAGGCATCACTGACATGCCAACAACCTCCTACAGGTACTTGCACGAGGAGTGCACACCTAGAGTGGTACACCGTGACATTAAGCCGGCAAACATCCTGCTCAGTGAAGAGGGCGAGGCTCGTGTTGCCGACTTTGGCCTCGCCAAGCATTTCGATCTGACAGACACGCACATGAGCACGGCAGTGGCTGGTGAGGCGGAGTGCTACCTGCTCTCATTGACATGCTATCATGCTAATGGCAAAATGGGTTCTTGATTGCAGCTGCACGCTCAAGCGTTTCTGTTGCTGCATATCCAGGTACAATTGGGTATCTTGCTCCAGAATATGCCTCTAGCGGCCAGGTGAATGAGAAGACCGACGTCTTCAGCTTCGGTATTGTGCTGCTGCGACTTGTTACTGGTTGCAAGCCCACCGACTCGCGGTTTGGGCAAGCAGAGGGCGATGGCAGCTTGATGCACTGGGTCAACCGCCTGCTGCGGGAGGGAGCGCCCCTGACTGCCTTCCTCGACCCCTTGCTACTGCCGCTCGTGGCCGCCAATGGGTCTGTCCCCGAGGCTGGACCGCAGGGTGGTAAGCTGGCAGACGAGATGTTTGGCATGCTCAAGGTGGGGCTGGCGTGCACCCGGCAGGCTCCGTCCTCGCGACCATCGATGGGCCAAGTCGTCCAGCTCTTGGAGGACCTCCGCAGCTTTGGGGCTCGGCCGGCCTGAACTCCGCCATGCCGCATTCTCAGAAGGATGGACGTGGCCCCTTCAAGGAGGCGCTGTCATGTCGTCAAACTCGTGCACCGCAGCTCAAGCAGAGGGTACGGGCTTGGTTCGGTTGCCTGGCTACTACTTCACTGACGTCGTCTGCACGGTCTTTGAGGAGAATTGTGCAGGCCTGCAACGCAAGTCGGCCTGCACAGCAGCTGGTCGTGCGTGCGGTGTGGCCTGATCTCGGCTTCTACTGAGCAGCAGGATGCAACCGCTTGCCGCAAAGAGCCGACGACACGGGTACATGGGAACAACCGTGCCAGTAATAAGCGGTGGCTTCCAGGCAGTGAACGACAACAGAGTCGTTCACTGAAAGCTTCAAGGCCTCAGCACGTAGAGGTCGCTACCCTTCCTGAAAAGTGGCCGGCAAAAGGCAAGCCCCCCCTCATCAGCCAGAGTTCCGCCAGCTTTTGATGCAGAGCATGGGCATAACGTCGCTGCTGGCATACTGACACAACGGAACGAGAACGGGAGGTATACTGCCGGCAAGCCCATCAAAGCGGAAAGCACATCCTCACAACGAGCACACATACTGCTGGCAGTCCTTCAAGTAAGATGTGGAATTCAGGACCTGGCCAACCATAGGTGTCGATAGCAGCTGGTAGGAGGTGATCACAGCTAGCTTAGTCAGAGCAGTGCTGCAACGTTTTCCGTTCTGCACTACCCACCACGTGGCCTGCAATGTAGGTCGGTGCTAGGTCCTTTGTATGCCTGTGACAACCACAGTGATGAAGGCACGCAGCCCTCGGCCAGCTTGTACATGAAGACGGAAGAGGGGAGCTAAGCCTATTAGCGGTAGGCAGCTCAAGAAGAGAAGAAGCTCAGCCAAAGGGGGCGATGGCTCAAGAGATTCCTCCCACAAAAGGCTGCAGTATTTGTGTATTACAAGAAAGAAATAAGCAGCTCTTTCATGAGGGGCGGGCTGTCAAAGGCCAGCCCAGATAAGTTTGACAAGGTCGGAGTGAGCTGAGTACGCTCAGCGCAAAGCTATGCAAGTGGCTACTAGTTAGTGCTCAATAGCCCCCAACCAACTTGCGGCAGTTGACCAGGGTTACTGTGGCTACGTCACAATCTCCGTCATGTTTTTGGCCTTTCAATCCTACGGCCATTTCCCTAGATTTGCAAACTTTGCCTGCAAGTTTGTCTGATGAGACTGGCCAATAGCAGCCAATCCACGCAAAAGGTGGTGGCTAGCAAGAGGTCATGGTGTGAATGCACAAGGGTAGGTCACGAGATGCAGACGCAAATCAAGTGCACAAAGTGATCCTGCCCGAACGCCCCTAACACAACTTCCTAGTAGTCAATCCATAACCACTGCGCCTGCAGCAACCGAATACACAGCCTCCAGCAGCTCAGCAGTGGTGCTCTGTTCCCAAAGCTACGCTCGACCGCAGCCACGAAGATGCCAGCCATCCAGCCAGCGGGGAAGTAAAAGGAGGGGAACTCAAAGCGTGTGGCAGCTTGCTCATGTGCAGAACGGAACTTGCATCAGAAGTTTTCAGAAGAAAACTTCGCAGCTATGACCTACGTCTGGATGCCCCACATTGTGAGCGGATCGAGGGTGAAGTTTGCAAGCGTGGGACTTGATCGAGGCGCCGTGAGCAGGACAGCAGCTGGAACGTAAGAACCGTTCAGCACACTGGGCGAAGGCCCATACGCTCTGAGGATGAGCGCCACTAACATCCCCGGCACAGATGGTAGCCAGTTGGCCTCCAGCGCTGCTCCAGGGCTGCCTGGCTGAATGAAGATGGTCACCGTGCCATTTGAATCCGCCTGGAGTACGATGAAGCTCGTTAGCATGTACACGGGTCCCAAATGTGGCAACAGCAATAAGGATACGTGAATGTGTGTTCTCAGGCCCCCAGTAAGCCTTTGATGTCCAAACTGACCTCCAGTCCAGGGGTGCTGTCTCCTACCGACGACTTGCTGACGCCAGTTGGCAGGCTCTGACTGGACAAGTTGTAGAGTGTCACGGACCAGAAGCCTCGCACCGCTGGCGGGTCGAGCGGTAGGATGTATTGGGACGACCCTTCCAAGATTTGCCCGTCTTGTGACTGCACGACCCACGAACGCGTTGTAATCATCTTCAGCCTGCTCCCCTGTCTAGACGGCATGACTAACCCAGGCTTGACCAAGTCATTCTACATGCAGGCTACTGTTATTGCAGAGCAGCAAGTGTAAGTGGACGGATGAAAGAGCCGCAATCACTGAGAGTCCAGATTTCTGAATGCAGATAAAGCTGGTACTTCTCTCAGGTTGAGGTGGACCGGCACCTGAGGTCACGGAAGGAATGTGAGACGAGGGCACAACAGCAAGCTTCACACTGGCTCACCTCGTAACAGAGGAAGTAGATACACTCATAGCGGGGCAGCGCTCCTAGGCCTCCACGAGCAGCCGCTGCTGCCCTCTGAAGGAACTGGTCTTGGTTGTATAGCACGTCGGTAGGGGCCCAGTGGTTGACGCTGCACGGACGCTGCTCAAGCTCAGGGATCCCGTTGTCAAGTCAACCAGCAGCATGGACGTAAGTGGTAAGCTAGAGTAGAGGTGGTATGTGACCCTCTCATATAGCAACTTGCAGGTCATAGCAGACTACTATCAGAGCTGGTGATCACAAGGAGAAAAGACCACGAGTCCACAACCTGCTATATGAATCATTGATTGTTGTGCCAACCATCCAGGCCTGGATAGACGTGTCAGCGGCAACTTGGGACACATTGAGGGCCCTCGCCTGCTCCCCTGTGACGTTGTAAGGGTTGAAGCCTGCTGTTCGGCTTATGCCGATCATAGCCATCTGGACATACACAACAAACGAAGAGGTGATGTCGTGGGCCAATGCAGATCAAAACGGCAGAGACAGGGAAGTTAGAAAAGGTTGAGAAAAGGTTGAGAGTCAATGAAGGCATCAGATGTGACATTGTGAAAACGATGTGAAGGTCTCAAAGCAACGGCTGACAAGAGGGTAACATATGGCAGGGTCGTTTACTCACGTCATGGACAACGCGATTATTTCCTGCCGTGTCTGGTGGAGGGTCGTTCACGAGCCCTCTGCCAATGAGCACGAGCCTCTGCAATGCCACGTCAACATTTCCCTACTCATTAATGGTGAGCCCTTTGGTGGACACATGTGATTTCAGCCACTTTCTTATATACAGATTGGCAGGCGCTGCAACGGGCTTCTACACCTGCAAAGCTTCTGACAGGGATGATGATGGTGGGTCCGGGGCTGGCGCTGCAGAGCTGTTGGCACTCGAGCTGCTGTTGTTCTCGAGGTACGTAGTCAGTGAGGAGAGGTAGATTTTTGACGACAGCTGTGATGCCGAGGCCAGGTCAGTGGCATTTGCCACGCGGACCCGTGTGATGAGAAAGACGTCGTTGGTCGGGCTCTGCAGCACGTCTCAAGCGTGCGGAGGGTCACGAATAACAGCCCATTAGCTTGGTGCAATTTCCAAGTCTTTTTGTGACGCAGCTTTGACTCCAGCAATGATGGCAGAGGACACCCTCCTCTCCAAGTCGAGCACAGTCGTCGTTGGCAACCATGCGGACTGCCTTCGACCTGGATGGAGGAGCCTGCAAGGGCCGGCGAGCTGGTGCCATTCCAGTCTGGTCCGGTGATGAGGAATGTCGTGGGCCCGCAGCCATTGGCAAGGCTGCCATTGATGCTGATTGCGCTCCCATACGCCTCGAAGAAAGCAGCACTGCAAATGAAAGCTGTGATTGGGATGACTCAGTATTCGCCAGGAGCTGAGCGAAGTTAATAAGTGCAGCAAAGGAGAGGTCTGCTTTGTAGTGATCATTTGCATCAGCTTGGGAGTGCCTGCCAGCTCTCGCACCTGTGGTAGCGCCCCTTCCCAAAGTCGGGCATCGACAGCACCTGCGGGCCCCCGGCAAGGTCCAGAAACGCCGCTCCATACAACGTGTCAACATTCGGAAACGGGATGTCTGGAAGCACAGCAGTTCGCAATTGAGTACATTCTCCTTGTCCTCGCAATGCATGCACGACCGCAAGCCCTGACACAGCAGGAAGTCATGGAGGCCAGAGCGGGCACGCAGCAACGCGGTCGACGTACCGGTCGTGCCGGCGCGAGCGATGGCGGACTGGTGCGAGTAGCCATTGACGACGCCAGTCGTGGCCTGCTCGCAGAAGAAGGCGACCAGCGGCTGGCCCCAGATGAACGTCTCGTAGCCCACTCTGGAGTACGTGGCGTAATCGGAGCCACCGGGCTGTGGAGGCGGAAGCGGCGGCTCGCCCGGCGGCGGCGTCGGCCCTGTGGCGGAGGTGGTGCCCTGCGACAGCACGCCGGCTGCCGCACTGCAGACCAGCGTGCACACTGCGAGCAGCCGCCAAGCCCCACTTGAGTCGACCGCCATCGTGGACCGCTGGTCCGCTGGCGGCAGTGATAAGGCGAACTCCGAGCACAGAACCGTCAAGCCAGAAGCCGAGCGTCGCTGCAAGCTTGTCCGATGCCAAGCGACGGCGGCCCTCAAGTCGCGGGGGCCTCCAGTCTCCCAGCTAGATGATGGCCAGATCCAGCGCTGCGCTGAAGGGTCTGGCAGGCGAGGGGTGTGGAAGGGCGGAGGAGGGAGCGGAGGAGCCTTGGGGAGGGCAGCGAGTCGGCGGCGGAGCGGCGGGTGGAGCCATGGCGGGGGTGCTCGAGGCGCCCGCCTGGCCGGGGCTTTGCCGCGAGGGGGGGGGGAGAAGGGGGGGTCCGGGGCCAGGTGGGTCCCTCGAGGGCGGAGGGAGGCAGGCGCGGCGGAGAAAGGAAAGCGGCTGCTGATATTTAAAAATCGGCTGTACACTGCCAGCCAGATGCATACAGGTGTTCATGACGGAGCCGTAGGCTAGGCAGACAGGGCGCCCTCAATACCCCCGAGTCAGCAGTAGGAAGTCAGATGAGCTGAGGGGAGGAAGAGCAACCCCGCTGCGCAAACCCGAGGCTGCTGCAAGGGCGCGACCAGCCCGGCGATGCAAAGCAATCGCCTGGGACCGCTGTAGGGACATAGACAAGCGCATACGGTAGCAGGACACAAGACCCAAAGGCACCGAGCCACCGGGAAGGGCTGCACCCCGTTCCCGGCGCCGCTGGTCAGCTTGAGAGGCCAGCAGCGAAAGTAACGAGGACCACCGACCCCCGTAACACCCATGGATGTCCATGGCCAGGGGGTAAAAGGTATCACCC